>LR753354.1:713045-738242 GCA_902729485.2 Mus minutoides | reverse complement strand
AGAGAGAGAGAGAGAGAGAGAGAGAGAGAGAGAGAGAGAGAGAGAAGCTATCTTTGGATCCTTCCTCAAATGAAAGATACACATTCATTAGCTTATTTTTAAAATGTCTTGGCTACCTCAAAGTTTGAGCACTCCTAAACCTTCTCCTGCCTCCCTAGGACCAATCAGGGAAGTGGCCAGTGAGAAAAGCAATCTCACAGGCTTTATCATCTGTCACTCCTGTGTCCCATCCTTCTACCCCTAGTCATGGCTATCCTGCCCTATTCCTTCATTCGTCCTAGCCCATGCAACTCTAAGGATCCCATCCTGTGCCCAACCATTAGCTGCTGGAATCTTTACTGATCAATCAAAAAGCAACAGGGGACAAGGATCTTTAACATTTGGACACACAGATTCTGGATTGATTCAAAGCATTAGAACCAGTCTCCAACACAGTAATTCCATGTAAAGGTGTACAACATACCAAGAAAGATACAGGAGTTGTTTTGTTTGTTTTGTTTTGTTTATAATCTGTCTATCTCTCTATATATGAGTGAGAGATATGGGTGCATATATTACTATTTGTATGCATAAGTATGAGTGTATACATATGGGCAAGCCAACCTTTGTCAATCCTTGCTTGTTTGAGATAGACATTGTTTGAGACAGGGTCTCTGGTTGTTTACAACGTAGAGTAGGCTCGCTGACCTGTGAGCCTTCTGTCTCACTGAAGGAGAACTGGGATAATGGAGGTTTGCTACCTTGTCCAACTTTACAAGAGCACTGGGGATCCAACTCAGGTCTTCACACTAAAAAAATACTTTAATATTTTAATACTAAAAATAATTTAGCCACTGTGCTATCTCCCAAGACACCTGATATTTAATTTTATTATTATTTATCAATTACAGTTCCTGGGTGTGATATAATTTCTACTGCATTTAAGTTCCTCACAAAGAACCAACATATCCAGGGTGTGGGGACAAATCAGGGCAGCAAAAGAATAGACTTTACATTGTAATGGAGTCCAACTTGGGGAGGTTCAGTCACATGAAAGCCCCTGGCAGAGGGTAGCACTGTTGCAGAGCCCCTAACCCAGCTCCCACCTCCCAGGGCTCTATGGTTTCCCACTGCAGCTGAATTTACTGGAACACAGACAAGCAGTGTGATGACAGTTTCTTTCTGTCCCAAGGTGCTCATCTACCACTTAATCCATTTGTGCATCTCATCCATCATGTAAATGAAACGTGGAACAGCCCCAAGTTTCAAGAGGCTGTTAGCCCTCAACAGCAAGTAGTTCAGAATTGATTAGATTAAGAAGGTCTGCTTGGACCTCAATTCAAGTGCTGTTTGTGCAGCTTAAGTGCCAAGTGAGAGGGGGAGGGAGAGACCTCAAGGGCAGCAGCAGCAGCCAGCTTGGAGGCTCTAAAACAGTGAAATGGGGCTTGTCATGCATGAGCAGCTAAACTAAGATTAGATATTAGAATATTCCTCTTCTCCCCCTTGATATGTGTGTGTGTGCATGTTCATATGTATGTTATGTTCATACACAACTACATATATATGTACATGTATGCATATATACAGAATCTCACAAACTGTGTGCAAATATTTTTCTACTTATCTTAATCTATATAGAAGCAGAAAAGTGTGTATGTGTCTGTATGGGTGTATATACATATTAGATCATTTAATATTCAGGAAAAATAATCCCATGTGGTAAATGATGCTCAAATTTTGCTCAAAAATTACCGTGTATGTAATAGATGTCACCATCAATTCATTTGGAATTTTGTATTGAAGGGAATCAGCTGGTCTCACATCTTCACTAACATTAAGCAGAACCAGGTGAGGGATCCTGGCTGGCTGTTGTAGGGTTCTTTTTGTTGTTTTGTATACCTGGTTTCAGAGGGAAGGCTTGGGTGTAACAGAGGCTTCCCAGATCCCTGTACTCGGAATGCTAAATATTCCATGAAAAAGTGAATGTCAAAGAATGTTGACAAATATATATTCATGACCTTGGGTGTGCACAACCAAGAACTTCAGACACAGTTGAGCAAACTTCATAGACAATTTCCTCAACACCCAGGACATTATTTTAGGATTGCTGGCTCTAAAACAAGCTTCTACAAGACCTAGCTTTTGTCTCTACTGTGAATTAGTGAAGACAGGTAGTTTTAAGGATCTTCACATCACATAATCCATAGGTTGAGCTCCTTGGAATATATCTAAATGAACTGGAAATTCCTATCCACACCTGCCCAGGCATATTTACGGTGGCTTTATTCATAATAGCCAAAATTCAGACCTAATGTCTTCTTCAGTAGGTGAATTAATAAACAAAGATATATGTCTTATATAATGATACTCCCATCTAAAAAGAATTGAGACATAAGTCATGGAAACACATGGAGGCTATTTAAATTTATATCATCAAATAAAAGAAGTCAGTTGTTAAAACCTACCTTGGATACAATTATAGCTATAGGACAGTATGCAAAAGACAAAACCATAGAGCCAACTAAAAGGCCAGAGGCTTCTAAGGTTTAATTAAGGAAAGGTAGGAGTCATTCTGTCTTGTGTGACAATGGTGGACACTTATAAATTTGTCTGAATCATAAGTATAAGTACTCAAGTAGCTGTGTATCCTGGATGATGATTGTGTGACAGTGTAGGGTTGTAACTGCAATGAACAAGATGTTTACAAGAGACGTTGTGCATGATGAAGCCAAGAGGTAGATGGGAACCCTCTGGACTAATCAATTTTGATTCTAACCTAATACTGACCTAAGAAGCAGATTAAAATAAAACAGAGTTAAAGTGATATTCCTCATACCCTATGAAGAACTAACTACTGATTAACAGAGCAAGATGTATATATGCTATTTCTTAAATACAGCATGTCGTCAGAGACTTCAAAGGTGAGACAATGACAGGGATCCAGAAAAGGGTTAAGGGTCTTATGAAATGCAGGAGGCCAGCTTTGGGGGACCCTGGGGGACATAGTGTGCTCAGCTTGGGTGTAACAGAAGGCTTGAATTGATCAATGAGTACCAGGAATATGGATGTCAGTTGGAGCCAAAATTCTTTCGCTGAGAAGACACACTTTGCCTTTTCTCCTGCTCACAAGATAAACTGACTTAACTCTGCTAGCACTCACTTGAAATCTTACTGTGTTTCACTTTTCCAGAACTGTTTCTGATTTATGGGGAGAAATGTAGAGTTTTGGTAACTACCACAGTGCCATTATGATGCCTAGTTGAGGTGTATCTGAGGAACCCCTTCTTTGTCTCTATCAAATATAAACCCGAAAAGAGTCTGTACTGTATAGGTGTTATAGTGCCTTTTTTGGCAGCTAAACAGAAATGTCTCAACTCATAGTAAACAATTTTCTTCTCTCTACCAAAATGATGATTAACTTGGAGTTACACATACACTGTAATTTGCCCCCATTTTCATCTTTCTTTAATAAAATACAGAAATGACATGAACCAGCTGCAAAAACTAGATGTGTTCCTGAGCTTCAAACAGCTATAATCTGAGAAAATTAGTTGTGCGTTCTCTTTCTGATTTGGTCTTTTGAGACTCTGAATCTGGTGGGAAATATATTTCAAGAGTATATTTGCTCTTGAAGATGGGATCTTCCTTCCTAGATGCTGAACATACGGATTTGGAGTACCTCATTGTGCCTGACCCACACTGAAAAATAAGAGGAATGGATGCCCTGCACGGTTCCTGGAGGTTGGAGCTCAAAGTCAGGGTGAACGGAGGCAGAATAGGCAAGGGCATGTCTCAGGGGCCTATCCTTTCCTTTCCTAGTCATCAGCGATTTGTCTGACTCAGCGATCTCAGGACTGACTCCACCTCCTTTCTGCCTCCAGCTGCCTATACCCTGCTAGAGAATATTTTTTGTCCAGTTCACCAACCTTGGCCAGCCTGACAGGAGTGTCTTCTCTGAGGCTGAGTATAGAGTGTCATTTTCACTAGTGAACCAGGAACAGAAAGTGTAAGGAGGGGAGGTGCTTATGCCCTTATGTGTTTTGTGTATATGTCTAGTGGGGATATGTGCATGTTTACATGTATTCGTGTGCATAGAATGTGATATATGATATATGCATGTATATCATTACGTAGATGTTTTCTGCTCTCTCCCTTTGTTACCATGTACAGGAATATCTTTGTACAGATGGTTCTCTCTCTCTCTCTCTCTCTCTCTCTCTCTCTCTCTCTCTCTCTCTGTGTGTGTGTGTGTGTGTGTGTGTGTGTGTGTGTGTGTGTGTAAATAACATGATACAAAGAAAGCATTGCATCTTAAGGAAACTAAGTATAAACAAGAAGGGAGAAACTCAGCTTATTTTGGCCCAATATTTGAAAGGATAAAAGCTCACAATAAAGGACAGTGTGATAGAATTCATAATGGCTTCTGCCCACAGTAGAAGAAAGAATTAAAACCATGAGGTGACTTGTTTACAAATCCATTATATCAGGAAGCAGAAGACTTTGGGCCAGAAATAGGGCTGAGGTTAAGTTACAAGGCTCTCTCAAAGGCCTACTTCAACCAGTCAGGCTTCATCTTGTAAATTTCCCACAGCCTCACAAACTGCTACTAGATAGGCATATGTTCAAACATATAGAGTTTATAGAGAGCATTTCACATCCAAGATTGCAGTATTTCGATAATAAAATAAACTTTGGTTTCATTTTTAAATGTCTCAATATGTAACTCTTGAAGAAAAATGGTAAACAGAATACTTTTAAAATACTTAAACTAGACTAAAGTGCCAAAGAATATTCTGGAACTTTTTCTTTCCTTTCATTTTCTAGTCCAGGAATTGAGACCCCATTCTGTCACATGTTCTCTGTATCACTTTGGGAAAAGGTAACCTCTCCAAACTTGGTCTTTGCTCTCATTTTTCAGTAGATGCAATGCTCGTCCTACTATAAAACTGTGGTAAGGACTAAATGAGAAGACGTATACTGCATCATTATAACAGAGCCCACAAACCAGTCAGCTCACATGACAATAGCTGACTTTCTTTCCTTTTTTCTTTTTATAATCTTTTTATTGATTATTTAGCAATCTCATATCATGAGCCCTTATCAATCTTACTTCCCAGGCCTCCCAGGTCCCCCACCAAAAACAAGTAAAGTACAGTCCAATTTGTGTTGTGCATACACACACTCACTGGTCAAATGCCCACTGGATGCAATAGGCGGGTTTTGGAGGGAAACCAGGAAAGGGGATAACATTTGAAATGTAAATAAAATAAAATAAAAATAAAATAGAAAATGGAGAAAAGAAAGGGAGGATAAAGAAGCCCTATATAACTCAGCCCCCCAATCCCCACCAAGAAAAAGAGTAACAACCTAGACAAGCCAGTGAAAAGATGTGGATCATGATGAGACCATAGTGATGAAGATGCTAAAGTGTAGCTTTCCACAACTGATCTTCTTACAATGCTGAGCTACCAGGGTCAAATGTCTCTGTCAAAATTCCCTCCTCTTCCAATGGTATGGTCCTATTGGCTTGGAACCTACCTCAGTGACCTCATTTTTGCATTAAATACTGCTTAAAGACCCAGTTCTCCAAACATAATCACATACTGAAGTCCTGGGATTTAAGGTTTCACGGGCATTCTAGGTGAGGAAATTAACTATGCCCTGCACTGCACATTGCGTGTCCTGAGATGTTATAAAAATAGGTACTATTTATTGTTAACCCGCATCCTTTCCTGTCCTGCCGCTCATGGGGCTGAGGAAGACTGCCTGACTCTGTCGTCTCGTGTTCATCTTATGTGCCATCTCCAGGACCTCCATACTCTCCAGCTGCAGCTATCAGATCTGTGTAACGCCTCAGGTGTCCCTGTCCTCAGCTGAACACTAAGGAATATGGCCTTTCCTATTTCTTTGTATTTCCTGGCCCTTCCCTGTGTCCATTTACAACCCTTTGCCATCCACCCCAGTCTTACCCAATCACATGATCCAAGGGCTGGCACACAGATAAAAAGTGCCACAGAGATGCTTCACCAAGTGATAGGAGGACAGAGGCATGGAGAGACAGATGGCTAAGCATGGCTGCAGACCCTCAAATAACAGTAGCAATGTGTGTGTGCATTTACATGGAGTGTGCAATGAAGTTGCAAAAGAGTATTTAAAACCAGGATGTTTTACAGCACTCTGATCCCGCAGGCACTTACACTGAAACACTGCTTAGCGGTTGGCTGTCTTTTCCACCCTGTGTATTTCTCCACTGTGAAATGTGTTGCTTTGGCACTTTTAAGACCCATTATTCTCCATGATTACCACCTGTGAGCTGGCAAGGAGGAGTCGTGAGTTTCTCCCCTCGCAGAGAAATATCAACAGCCCAGATACCGAACGAAAGCGCTACCGTTTTTAATGAGCTAAGCAGTCTGCCCATTAATTTATAGCAGCTTCTTAAGCAGCCAGGGGAATATATTAGTTTTAATTTTTTTTTAAGAAACAAAAACAGCAGAATTGCTTTGCTCATAAAATCCAATCACAGCAAGTCATTCTGGGAGGGGTGAATTAATTAGCACTAGTTATTATGGTTTTACTGTTATTGATTCATTCTACTCTATCAATAATCTTAATTCACCCACAAAACTAATCCAATTTAATAACCTGTAAAATGGAGTCAGGAAATTGAGTTGCTTGCTAAAATATTACTTCCCAGAGTTTTCTCCTCTGGGCTCAGTTTTTCTGGTTGTCAGCGAGGTCCTTGAATTTCTGGACCATGGGTCTCCTAGTTGCTCTTGTAAGACACCTCCAAACATGTCTGGAAGCCTCATCATCATGTATGTACACCCTGGGCCCTCCCATCTTATGCCAGGCAATGAAAGAGCTTCACACTGTGGGCTCACTGTGTCTTAGCACATGAATTTGGGGGTGGGGGGTTCCCAGTTAGCTTGAATACATCTAGACAAGAATCAACTGTGAACTTAAATTTCTAAATTAAGAAATTCCTAGAACACATTGGCCCATGAGTTTGTCTGTGGGCAATTTTTCTTAATTGTTAATTGGTGGGAAATGGTTCAGCCCCCTGTGACTGTCACGATGCCATGATCAAGTGTCCTTTGTCTATATGGGAGAGCTAGCTAAGCATGAACCTACAAGTGAGGAAGCAAGCAGCTTTCCTCTGTGAATTCTCCTTCAGGCTCCTGCCTTGAACTCCTGCCCTGACTTCCGTTAATGGTGCACTGTAATCTGTTAGATGATCTTTCCCCTCTCTTGTGTTTTACCACATCAACAGAGATAATACTGGAATGGGAGGAGAGATGGAACACCAACACATAGCCCCAAAGGGACAACAGCAACATACCAAAGACTCACTCATTCTAGCTCACACTGATGTGTAAATTCAGTTACTGGAGGTGACATATGGAAATCTAGATGGCTATGGACAGTTGGGTTTTACCCCAAAGTTGCCTGTCTCCCATGCACCAAGTTCCACTTTTCTATAGTTAGAAGTCTCTTGTGGAATTGCTGTGAACCTGGACTCAAAGTATTTACAGCACGAGTACCCCTTGCCAAAGATAACATTGCTACCCTGGCATATCCCTGTGAGATCTGAGAGTTCTAGTTCCAGAGCTCACTGAGTCCTGTGATGAAGACAGGTCCACCCCGGGTAAACCAGGCAGATACTTCCTTTTCTATCCCAAAGCCTTGTTTTCCAGATGTGCCCCTGAAGAGAAAGCTACTGCCTAAAGAACTGGAGCTGCTGACCCTCTGGTTGTAGCCAAGTCCATATGACGAAGCAAGTGCGCATGCAGATAGATATACTATCTTCTAAGTTTTTCCCAAGTATCTAAGGGTGCCCAAATCCCTGAAGCCAATTCAGAGAACGGGACAAACAACTTAGTCTTAGCTAAGTTAGACGTGCTTATTCCCTAAGGGAGAAAACTCCCAGTGTCACACAGGTCCTAGAAACAGAGTTAGCAAGTGTGCAAAAGAGACAAGTGTGGGCCCAAGTGACATTCTGGTGTCTGGAGACATTTCAGACTTGGATATCTTTCTAAGTTCTATCTACTTAGTGACATCGTCCCAGTGCCTCTTTCCCTCCTTGAGCTCCCTGGGAGCCAGGATGAGACAAGAGTTCTCTCACCTCACACACAGAGCAGAGAAAAGAGGGTGCAAGACTGTCAGTAGGGAAGGGCTGGGTCACACTGGAGCCTCAGACCAGACAGTGGCAGTAGCTACCGCCTAAGGATATATCAGAGTTCCTAAGAGATTTAAACTTTGCTCTCTTTTTATAAGAAACATGGAATGGATGCTTTTGCTGTCTCACAGGCCCGTGCTGATGCCTGAACCAGAAAACAGTGAGAAGCATGTTGTATGTTTGGGGTCAGAAAGGAGATGGCCAGTACCTGGAAAGTCTCCTTCTAGCTGTGACCTGTTTCATACACTCAGACTGCTTATGTGAAGCAGCACTGACTACATCTGTTCCCATGTGCAAGGTCCCAGAGGCTGAAGCTGCAGCGAGTTGCACCACAGAAGATGAGGATGGGAGATGGTAGAGAAATTTCTAAGACTCAGCGTTTGGCCTAGAAGCTCTCCAGACTACAGGGAGCTCCCAGGCATAACCTACTCCCTGTCAGCAGAAAAACCTTCAAATCTCTGTAACAACATTGCTCTGAACAAATCCACACTGTTCTTTGCATCATGTCCTAAGTTTGCAGAAAGGAAATATCAAAGAAAACAAACATAACTGATATAAATTATAGAGGAATAGGCAAGCATTATGTAAATATTTTCGCGAAGTTATAACCAAAGTCTGTCATGCAAGTTCTTTTAAAAATGTAAAAATAGATCAAAAGTTATATCTCTCAAGCTATGCTATTTTTATTAGTAGTGGCTCTTTATAGTCACTATATCTGCAGGCAAATGCAGACCTCCTTTGCTGAATTAGCAGATATCCAATATCATACACTTGAGGATATGCTCAGGGCATGGACTTCCTTTTATGTGCTCATTAACTGGGGACTCATTGGAAATTATTCATAGAAATTCAGATAAGTTTCCATTATTTGATATTTGTTTGTTAGGAGAAAAATGAAGTTAATTTATTTTCATTAAATGGAGAAAACCCAGTATAGGGGATGGAGGACACCTGGAAGCCCAGCACTCATAGACTGAACCAGAGGTTTCAGTCTATGTCCTGGGTTTAAGGACAACCTGCGTTACATAGTGTGACCTTCTGCCAAAATAAATCAGAGATAGATAGTTGATTTATATACAGACAGACAGATGGACCTCAAAAATGCATTTCACCCACAAGACAGATACCCCACCAAAGACTTAGGAATTACTTTTCTGAAGACTGCATCCAAAATCATCTAAACCTTTTCATTGTAACTAGACAACAGTGGCTATTGTGCTACTTTTCAATATCAAAAGTCTAACACTTCCAAAGAGGGGTAAAGCTTTTCCCCATCCTGTCCACAGTCTTTATCCCCTGCCTTTCAGCTTGGCGCTCTGCCAGTGCTTCCATACCAGCTCTTCCATCTCCTTCTCTCTATCCTACATATCAGTTTGCTCCTTGTACCATTCAAATCCTTCATTCTTTTCATGGTTGTGTTCTTCTTCTGCTCAACTTGAAGTGCTACACTGGTGAACTTCGGGAATTTATGGATAAAAGGACCAATGAGATGGCTCTGTGGTTAAAAGCACACTGCTCATGCAGATAACACAAGTTTAGCTCCCAGTATCCAACCACCTCTCACTTGAGCTCTAGGGTACCCAATGCCTTCTTTGGGATTCTGCAGGCATCTTTACTCAGATGTACATACCAACACAGAGATCCATGTATATCCACATAATTAAAAGTAAAATTAATCTTTTAAAAACATGTTTATGGGTGGAAAGAAGTGACAGAATATTCCAGATGACCCCAAGGAAAATGCCTGTCCATCAAGACAGGGGCCAAGACAGCTACCATTAGTTTCTTTAGTCAAGAAGAAAAATAATACTAAAAATTTCTAGCAGGTGAGAAATAAGCATTTGGAAAAGAAGCTGTCCCCAGCCTTTGCCTTTAAGACTGTCTGTCTATCTGTCTTCACTGTGCAACTTAAAACTCAGCCAAGCACCACAATGTGCAGAAGACCTTGAAGGGAGTTGAGTCCTGTGAATTGGGTCCAAATCAAATCAGTCCAAGTAGAGAGAGAACATTAAGCATTTTAATGTGTTTGACCAACTTAGTCTCTAATTAATCCCAAGCCTGAGTTGACCATAACTTATACATCTTTAAGCAAGAGCATACTCAGTTCCAAAAAATAATATGATTATTATAAGGTAAGACCTTACAAATGCAGTTAATCTAACAACGTGCACATAAAACACTCAAGTTTTTCTGGTTTCCTCGCTATTTTTATACATGCAGATATATTTTTTTGTTTATGAACAGTTATATGACCATGTACCTGACTTGGGAATGCCATTCCTGCTCCTAAAATCAATATATGTTATTTTCACTCGCAGAAAACTGTTGCTTTCAAAATGCAGCTCCCCAGGGGTGACTCAGTAATTTATTCAAGTCAGCAAACAATGAAAAATGACATAAATTATTCTTAGGTTCCTTTCTGACTTAAGACCTGCCCATGTCCCCAGGCAGAGTGGAAAGACAAGGATAGAAAGCAAGCATCCCCCAAATTACTTTAAAAACATACCCATGGACAGTCTTTACCATGTTATCTTACCATTTTTGACAATATCACATTTATTATCTAATACATCATTTTATGGTTTGGTAGTCTGTGCATAGAATACATCCTAATCAAATGCATTCTGATTCTCTCCCTTCCAGTTTCACCCTGATTCTGTCCACCAAGTTCCTCTCCCAGGTAGATGTGCGGTCATTGTTTTGATCTACTGTGACCTGTATGTACATAAGTGCAGGGCCACCTTCAGGAGCAAGCATTGCATCTCATTGGCTGTATCCATGAAGAAAAGTGACTCTCCTCCCCAAGAATCTGTCAAATGCATGGGCAATACTACATTTTAAGGGGAAAAAAATCATGCTTCAGAAAGTAATTTCAATGTGTCTAACGTGCTAAGGTGAAAGATGGCCAGATTTATAGGCAATTAAACCCTTAACTGATTTGAAAATATGGCAAATGGATATAATTTCTAAAAAGGAGACAGGTGCTAAGGTAAAAAATACTTATTTCCTAAGGCTTCCTCCTCTGCAGCTCATCAGGATAGAATTTTAGAGTAAAATTAGAAACAGAAAAATAGACTGCATAATAACCCAGAGGCAACCTATGCTGACCTCATTATGTGTTACAGAGGTTGGGTTCCCCAGCTGTGCTCCCATAGGGACTGAGAAGGCTGGTTCCCCAAGCAACACATTCAATAGACCTGTGCTACACATGGTGCTTGCTATGTCTCTGTGTCTTAGCTTCCTTTAGTTCTCTCTCTCTCTCTCTCTCTCTCTCTCTCTCTCTCTCTCTCTCTCCCTCCCTCCCCTCTCTTTGGCCCTCTCCCCCCACTTAAGACTACTCTGCTCTCAAGCCCATCAAAATCATCATAAAAATTATAAACTTATAATTTCCTCAGAGGAAAGAGAATAGCCATATTTTTTGTCCTAATTCTACATGTAAATAAACCCTAGACTCAAAAGTCAGCATTTCAGAAGGCAGTGCCAGCATCAGTCAATAAAACACACTTCCCTTTTACTGAACAGTATTTCCAAGCACATTATGAAAACAGTAGCTAGTTGGCTATCAGGTGGAGATCTACGGCTTCCCCTCCCTCCCACATTGCTTTAACTAGCTGTGATCTTTTACTGAAACTGCTGGATTAAACTTCAAATGACCCACATTGATTGGTGTGAAATTTCACATTTGTGTACAGCTGTGCTAGCTGGAGATTCTCCCATGGATGAGTAATTACAACTGTTCTTCTGCTAGCCTGGTGTACAGTCTCCTTCCTGCCTGACATCTGACTGTTTGCTGAAGACTCACTGGCCCTGGTGCACCTCAAGAACAAGGTTAGCTCAAGCTATTCTCCTAGATTGTTAGATCCACTACTTCTGGTAAATGTCCCCACACTGTCTACACTGCCACTGGATCAGGTAGCCTGCTTCAAAGTAATAATCTTACTAGTTTTCAAGGAACCAGTTTGTTTCTTGCTGGTAATTACAATATAAACAGTTATTTCCCAGGCATATATATTGTTACCTTGGACATTTCCTGTGAACAGAGTATCACAACCAATACTTGTGACATGGATCCTCCAAATAATACCTTTTGCTTGAGACAAGGTTTCATGTAGCCCAGGCTGGCCTTGAATGTGCTGTGTAAGATGACCTTGAACTCCTGGTTTTTTCTTTTGTTTTGTTTTGCTTTTTACCTCTACTTTCCCAATGATAGGCCTTCGCCATTACACACCTATCTTTGCCACAGTGGTATGGAGCTCAGGACCCTCTGCAAGTGAAATAAGCACCTTAACAACTGAGCCACACTCCCAGCCCCTCAATAATAACTTTGTGGAGTTCTGCCAGTACACTTTAGACTACATATCCATGAATTGAGACCTGAATGATTACGGAACTTTACTTTTCTGAGAATCCATTTCCTCATCTGAAAACTGTTTCTACAAATGCTTCCTGAGCCTCTACAATTTATTCATCCCAGTGAGCAAGCCGTTATGAAGATGAGGGGCAATATAGCTTTCATCTCAAAGACACAAAGCTCGGGGAAATGTAGTTGATATGAGTAGCATGATTGAAACATGAATATAGGGGACTGGGGACATGACTCATCAGGTAAAGTGCATGATGCACAAGTATGAGGGGAAGTAATGGTTCTTAACACCCATGTAAGCACCTAGTGGCTGTTGTGAGCTGCCTTCAATCCAAGTATTTAGGAAGTGGAGACAGGAGATCCCTGGAGCAAGCTGGCTAGCTATACTAACTTAATTGAAGAGCTCTGAATTCACATGTCAGACTTTGCCTCAACAGATAAGGTGAAGAGAGATCTAGAGGACACTTGACATCAATCTCTATCCTCTACACACATATGATGTGCACTCACACTCAGTTATACTTGTGTGTGCCTATATACACACAAGCATACTTGTATGCATGCATACAAATGCCAAGAAAAATACAAATATAAGCTATCACATATGCATTCAGGCTAGGAACCAATTTCTTCTTTTTCTCTTCGGAACAGGAATGGGTACTGAGGAGAGACATAGCAGTCGGGTAGTCAAATATTGAGTCTTAAATGACATTATTGTAGGAGGTCAAGACGGATTGTCCTAAGCAAGGAGCCAGATGATCAGGCGCAGAGTTGAACAGAGTGGACTGAGCACTACAGCAACCCTGTTGCTGTGAGAGTTCATCTGCTTAATGTTTACTGAATACTCAAAGAGAGAATGCCACATTTCTGAAAACTGCATCCTGGAGCTGATTCCAGAAAAAAAATTGGCTATGAGAATTCTATAGGTACAGACACAGGTTTATATTTCTTGTGGGACATCAATGCATCATTTCACAATTTATATGAAGGTCCTCACTGTCTTACTGTCTCTCGTGTAACTACCAGATTCCATGGAAGGAAATATTCCTTCGCTTTCCAGACTCAGACCATCCTATGGCTTGACTCTGAATTCTAAGCTAAAGAGAGCACAACTAACAGATTTGACTTAAATTATGTTCCTTTAGTTCAGAGTTTTAATTTTACTTCCTGACATGTGTTTTCACTGACATGTCCCAACTTTCATATCAACTATACTGATATTTTATCTTCATAAAAATTTTGTTAGCTAAATTTTACAATTATAAAAATATAGTTTTATAAAAGTGAAATTTGAGAAGAGGACATACAATTTACTATAACTGATAAATTTAGAGGATAAAATAGTTACAAATACAGAATATTCATTTTATATACACATATATGTGTATACATATAAAGATACTGAAATTAATAAGTGAAAGATAACGTGTAGAATATGTAAAAATAAATAGTATAAGCATTTCAATGTTCAATTTAGAATATAAATGATCATATAGGTCATTAATTTTTAAACTATTGATCACAGCTGTGACTCAATTGCCTGCTATTAGAAACTGATCATCACTAGATCACATAAAGTTGTTTGATTTGGTTTGGTTTTTGGTTTTGGTTTTGTACTAAAGGTGAATATGTTGCTCTTCTCTTTGTAATACTCTTCCAGCAACTACTAAAACACTCATTTTGCTATTTCTAAGTATTTACATGATCTCTCCTTCTCATGGGTGCAACTGTTATGGGGAAATGATTATGTCTCACGTACCTGGTTCTTAGAGTGGCAACATGGGAAAACAAATTAGAACGATGGGAGGAGAGCTGCAAAGCTTAGAGAGAAATAGAGCGATCTCCAGTACTAAGCTTTGAGGAGAAATATGTCTAGAATGATAATAGTTGCCAAAACCAGAAGTCTCTTAAGTGAACAACAGGGCACTAGTAAAACTTCACACTGTATAACAAACAACAAAGCCTTTCCCTGACAAAACCAACAGTGGTTAATAGGTAGACAGACAGACAGACAGACAGACAGATGATAGGCAGATAGGCAGAAAGGCAGATAGGTAGATAGATAGATAGATAGATAGATAGATAGATAGATAGATAGAGCTTTTCATGAAGTGGAACAAGCCTACAAATGAATGTTAACTATTTTCAGCGAAGCGCAGTCACACTGGGTTGGTTGTTCTTGTTGTCAGCCATGCTTCTCACAGAATAATATCCTCCCAGAGGACAGAAAACCGTCAGAGCAGTAATGAGATCCTCAATTGTTTTCATTCATAGAGGAACCTAAGGAGTAGGCATGAGATTCTGGCATCCTTCCGTGGCTATGAGTTAATTGCACAGGGAAACTTTTGGGTGGCAGATCATTCTAGAGATAAAAATGTCTTGGGCGTGTAGAAGCTTTTTGCCTTTGGTTTGCTTCCCCCTTCCTTTCATGTTCTCTCTGTCCTTTCTCCTCCTATCTCTGTCCTCCTTCCTTTTCTCACTCCCCCTCCTGTCTATTTTTAATAAACTTTTATTTTTAATTATACTATGATTACATCATTTACCGTCTGTCTCCCTTTCCTCCTTCCAACCCCCATCCCCATTTACCCACCTTCTTGCTCTCTTTCAAATTTACAACCTCTTCTCTTTTAATTGGTGTTACACATGTATGTGGGTGGGAGTAGCCTCAATATATAAACACACCCTACTCAGTGTGTATAATGTTACTACTGTGCATATGTTTTTAAACTCACTATTTAGTACTTGATAAGAATACTGTGCTCTTCCCTATTTTTCCTGATCTCAACATTCTTTATTTACTGATAATTCATTGTGTAAGGTGAACTTTTTCACATCCATGTTAGCATGTGTATTGGTGTTGTCCTTATTCAGGTCACGTTTAGACAGCCATGTTGGTGAGAATTTATGTGTGTAGCTTCTGACATTTCTAGGAGGCACATCTCACAGAGAAACCTCCTGCTCCTTGGGTTCTTACAGTCTTTCTACTCCCTCTTCCATAAATCTGAAGAAAACATTCAGGAGTTGTGTTATAGATAAGTCAGTTGGGGCTGGGACCTACAATTCTGCATTCTGATTTGTTGTGCTTTTCTATAATGTTCTCTCACTGTTGCAAAGAGAAGTTTCCTTGATAAGGAATAAGAAATACACTAATCTGTTGGCATAAGGATAAATATGAAAAATGTAGTGTGGCAGTCTCGTATAGCCTAAACTTGCAAGTCCATGTAGACAAAGCAAATTCATGTAGCCAGGAATGATGTGATGGCTAACCTTAGTAATCATCTTGGCGAGGTCTAGAATCACATGAGAGATAGAACTCTGGACATGCCTTCAAGGAATTAGCTTTATTAAGTTAATGGAGATAGAAAAACGTGCCCACCATGGGTGGCATCATTCCTTAGGCTATGATCCTAGACTATATAAAAAGTAAAAAGTGAGCTCAGTACAACCATTTATTGATCTCTGCTTCCTGATTATGGATGTAATATAAAACTTGCTTCAAGTTCCCTATTTCCTGAGATGAACTATACTCTGAAACTATAAGCCAAAATGTATAACTAATATATATATATTAGATTTCAAGTAATTTGTACTCAAAAAGAAAATGTAGTATATCTCCTTCATAACTTTATGTTGATAACATATTGGCGTACAATAGTTTTGGATATAAAATATTAGGTTTAAAGAAAATATTCTTTGAAATTAATTTTCATTTAAATTTTTTCCATAATATGCAGTTAAAATTACTCATGTGGCCCACATGATATTTCAGTCAGATAATGTGGGAGCATCATTTAAAAATGTAAATCTTCACTAAGTAGTGACACCTTCCCACTTAGGGGTATACTGGCTGGTTTTGTGTCAACCTGACACAAATTAGAGTTGTCAGAGGAAGATGACTCCATGAGATCCAGCTGCAAGACATTTCTCCATTAATAATCAACAGGAGGAGTCAGCTTATGGTGGGTGGTGCCATCCCTGGACAAGTGATCCTGGTTCTATAAGAAAGCAGGCTTAGAAAGTCATGGAAAGCAAGCCAGTAAATAGCACCCTTCTATGACCTCTGCATAAGCTCCTGTCTCCAGGTTCCTGCCCTGGTTGAGTTCCTGTCTTGACTTCCTCCAGTGATGAACTATGATCTGGAAGTATAACTGAATAATCCTTTACCTTCCCTGCTTGCATTTTTGTCATGATGTTTGTGTAGCAGCAATTGAAACCCTAATTAAGATAAGAGGCAAGTGGGATTTACCTACATATTGAAAAGGAATAGTTGAGGAAAAAATTACAGCTTTTCTGTGGGTTGTGTAACCTCACAGGACCCCATTCAGAAGCAAGATCTACTCTCAGATCTTCTAAATCCCCTGCAACAATCTTAGTCATCTGTGGGTCCAGTAAGGACAGATGGTCAGCATCAGAACCTGGAGTGGACACCTGTCTATGCTTGCCCACCCAGGTGAGAAGTGGCATTTGTTCTAATTCCAAGAAACTGTTCTCATGTGTTGACTAGGATTCTCAATGCCAAACTCCTGATATGAAGATCCTAGATTATACCACTTCCTATGTAACTTGCCTTGAGCCATGCATTATGACTCTGTGTGCACTCTAGACTATCTCATGTTTTGATGGTTCTTCATGCCTACTGCTGATGGAGTGAACTTTGGAACACTTGCCACTTTAGAAAGATTAATGTGTTTGGAATCGAATAAACAATCTATTTAGTCACCTGTGGCACTGGAAATGAATGAAGAACAGACAGTGAAGGTCTCATTCTTTTCAAAACTTGATTTTAAAATATAAAGAAGTGTGCAAGAGATAAACAATCACTGGTACTGTATTATCTTTAAAAGATTTTTATAGAAATATCTTAGCAAACACAATAGCCTGAGACTCTAAAAATTTCTAAGGTAATAATCCAAGATGGTCTCAAAAAAATATTTCCTATCTTATTCTCTGCCATAGATACCAAAAGAAAATGTTGAAATAGATTTCCCCCATAATTCACCCAGTAGAATGCTTTGTCTAAGCTGATTCAGGTATGGAACCCCAGTATTTATAATAAGAATCACACACCCACCTGTTCCCACAGAAGGGAGGTAAGAATCCTAAGAAGCCCTTGATTCCCTCGCTGAAAACAAAACAAAACTAGAGTTTGCATTACTTTTATTGTTTTCCTTTTTAGCCCTCCATTATTTCCTGCCTCAAGATGAAAAGCCCTGTCAAATCAAGAGAGAATCTTGTAAATTGTCTTTAAATTCCTAAGAGCATTTAGAGTCAATTCAAGGCAAGAATATAAAGGATTGGAAGGGCCCTTTTGTTCTCCTGGTTTTGTTTCCATCCCGTCTACCATCCACACTCCCAAACTTCTCTGGTCTCAAACCACCCCACTTCAGGTTCTCTTTCCTTTTCCTGTCAAATCTGGATAAGAATCCATTAGCCAGCATTTATATTCCCAGATACCACTAGTGTAGCTGAGTGTTTTCTTATCTCCAGAAGAATTTGGGTTTATGACAGGTCAATGGCAGAAGAAAAGCCATCTGGATCCCAGGCCCCAGTCCTCCCATGTTGTAAACTGTCTTCTCTGAAGAAGAATCCTGGGAGATGTTTTGACCTTGTGACACATTAGTATTTTTAAAACACTGGTATATTATAAGGAACAGTTTCATAAATAAACAACTACCTATATACATTTTCATGTATGGGTGTGAAAACATCACTTAACTTACTCAGCCTGCCTCACCATAGCTGTGCACTTATCTAAGGAGTATGTCATGTTGGGTCTTTTCCCTGAGAGGACTCATCTTTCTTTTGGTTGCACAACTATAAGCAGCTTGAGTGCTTCACTGTTCTAGAGCCTCTCATGAACACAGATCACAGACGTGAGTACTGAGGCACTGAGAATGTTGCCTGCCAGACGTTGACCAGACTTTACCCAAGCCTTCAGGGAATGATGTTGCCAAACACTTACCAGACAGGTACTCAAGGTGAGGGCCCCAATCGTGAGCAAAGCAGAAAGTAATCGTTCTCAGTTAACTTTAGTCTTAGTGGAGCAGAGCAAGTAACAATATATACTATTATATTGAGACATAATAAAGGATTCAGGCAGAAATGAGGCTGAGCAATCCATGGCCGTCAATAGAGGACTTAGAGAAGAGGAGAATTGAATCACAACCTCAGTAAGGGAAAAGATGGAGCTCAGGCAGGGGTGCAGAGCTTAGGCTCCATGAAGCTCATCTTTCTCACTCTGAAGAGGGCCTGGAAGCTACCTGGTCAAAGAGTTGGCTATAGCTGACACCTGAGATGTGGCTCAGCAGGATAAGAAGCCCATGTGGCTTTCTTCAGTCTAGTGGCTGGTTTGTAGAACTGAGGTGAATACTAATGTGAAGGTCATGTGACCTTTGGCAACCCAACCTTAGAACACCCCCCCCCAAAAAAAAGTGTGTACTGCTGCCTGCATAGTGCCTGTTGTATCAGTCTGAGGTAAGGTGAGGTAGCACCTTAGACGAGAGGCGGGACCATAGATGCTGAGAAGTAATGACTGCTGCAAAACATTTTCTGGAACAAGCTAACTGTTTACTGGTGGATTAGATGCTCAAAAAGAGAATAAGTAACAACACAAACAGGACCACTATTTACTGTCAGGAGAAGGCTATGTTTTTGAGGCCATTGGTTTCTTGAATATTGATGTAGAGAGGTCAAATAGACAGTAGTTCTATATGCATGAATTATTCAAGTAGGGAGACATTTTAGACAAAAAATGGGAGTTTGTCGATACATGAGAGGTCTGTAGGATTTAAGGTCATCTAGTGAATGACTATTGGGGAGAGGGAAAGGAAACCCAGGTCTACAAGCTAGTAACCCAGCAGTCCTTACCTGGTGGGACAGGAAGATAAGTATCTTTTGAAGGAAACCCAGAGATAATGACCAGTGAAAAGAGGGGGAAATCAGAGGGTGGAAAGCCCCGAAAGTGGAGAGAAATAAGTGTTTCAGGAGGAAAGTGGTAGCTGCTATAAATTTCTAGAGAAACAAGGTGTCAGGTAGGATGAGGGTAGCTTTCCTTCTTTAAGTAATGTAAGGGAGAGGAAACCTCACTGGGTCAGTAGTGAGAACGGAGGCATCTGAGTGGTGTTCATTTGTGAGCCCATGTTGGGAAATTTGTGCTAGGAAAGTCTTTCATTAAGAAGTAAAACCCAATGGGAGAAAACGAAGGAAGAATTGAGAGAGAAACCCTTCCGGGGCGTGGTGGAGGTCAGGGGGTGGGGGGATGAGAAAGCATCTAAATACAGGCATCCAGCCCTTGTGGGTAGGCCAGGGTCTCGGGATGGAGGTGAGCGTGACAGGAAAGGTGATAAGAGGAGCAGACACTAGCTGCTAGAGAGGGGATTGTGAAAGAGTCTCCCTGAGAGCTCGGTTACAAGCTAACTAGGTAATGTGGTTGGATTGGAGGCACGGAGCTGTTTGAGCGTCATGCTGTGGATTTTAGGTGAAGTCCACTGTCCACTGGCAGGGCTTGTTGTTTCTCTCCAGCCTCATTTCAGATGCTCAGGTGCAGACCTGAAATAGGCTGTGAGTTGGAGCCAGGCAGGGTTGGGTCACTCCAAGGCTGAAGCTATTCCAGAGGAGCATGATAGCAGAGCAAGGCAACAAGACAGCCAAGAGTCAAGCCTGTCTAATCCTCCTGCCTCCACTCTCCCAGTGCCCCGGGATTATCAGCAAGCTCCACAACCTCCAGCACTTCCGTTCAGTGCTCTTTAGCACTCTCCTGTTTCCTTGTGACAGATAACTCATGTATTTCAAGAAAACTCAGGAGACAGATTCTGGGAAATAACATTGGACCCACGGTTACTTTTGTTGGTTTTGTTACTGTTTCAAATATCTGTCTCACTATGTAGCCAAGGATAGCCATAAACCCAGAATCCCCTTGCCTCTGCCTTTAGAATGTTAGGATTAAAAGAGAGTACCAGTAAATCTAGATCCCACTTTCCTTAAGGTAGATAATTAGACTATAGATTGCATCTAAGATAAATACTCATTTGGGCAGGGATGCAGAAAAACAACCTATACAATACATGCTGGCTAAAATTTCCCAAGGCTTCCTGAAGTTCCAAAATCAGTTAAGTATTTTTGGGTGCTGTGGAGGAGGAGAAGAAGAGGAAGAAGAGGAGGAGGAGGAGGAGGAGGAGGAGGAGGAGGAGGAAGAAGAAGAAGAAGAAGAAGAAGAAGAAGAAGAAGAAGAAGAAGAAGAAGAAGAAGAAGAAGAAGAAGAAGAAGTGATCCATGTTAGAAAATGGATTTCTGTGCTGAAGAGAAGACTATTTCCCAGCATGCCCGACTCTGGAACTAGAAGAATGCTAGTTAACAGAGGAACAGTGGGGAAGAGGATGTGGCGTAGCTTGTATTCTTAAAGTGAACATTGAATCTCTGATATGTACCAAAGAAGAGAAAACACTCATACTCCTCTTCAGGTCCACCCAAAAGACAAGAGAAGCCGCAGTATGTGTTTAAGCCAGAGGGTGTATCATGTAGGAAAATCTTTCTATGGCCAAGGAAAGGGGGAGAAACCCAAAGAAAGCTGCTGGGGAGGTACGAAAGCCATCACTTTCCACAGAAGAATGAATGAAGGGCCCAAAGAATGCGTCTTCAGTGCATGGACTCAGTGGAGACACAACCAGGACACTGTCCTGTAAGGCCAGAGGGAGAAACAAAGGCAACATCAGGATACCCAAGACAGAGTCACATCTTGCTTCTGTCACCTCTCATCGTCCAAAGGACTTGGGATCTCCTGAGAAAACATGGTAGCTGCAGAAACAGGGCACGAAGAACCAAAATGTTACAGACCCAAGCCATGTCACATGGACTTCATTTCAGACCACTCACTTCCAAGACTCCTTTACTTGGACTATTTTCAAAATCCAGTCGGGTCCGAGTAAATATGAGCTTCATTCGTACATGGAGTGAATGGGATTTGTACTAGGGGAAGCAGAAAAAAGGCAGTTTGCCACTGTTCATGCCTGTACATCTCTCATAGCTCGTTATTCTCAGAATCACCTCTACACGGAGCAAAAGAAAACCTCATGTTCTTTGTTGCCTGAGCTCCAAACACCCTGTTTCATCTTTAACCTACTACAGCAGTGTTCTTTAAAAGCACATATATTTAGGCTTCTGGGTAAAAAGGACTGTGGGTTCCTCTAGGAATAACTTGTTTCAAGTCAAACAGAGAAGAGGCCTGGATACTTGTGAACAATACAGAGGCAGAGCCTGCCTCGAGTCTATTAGAACACCATTCCCTTTGATCTCCATTTCCACAGTGAAAACCACATGCTTTCTGTGAGATCTGCCAGAATCTCCAATCTGATTAAAGGCTGTTCTTGCTTTCTGCTGAACTCTCCTTCTCTGCTGTGATTAAGCCAAATGCTTTTGTGAGAAATCTCATACCTCTTGTACCACTGAAGTCATCAGAATCCAATGTTTCTGTCAAGAAGGCACCCATGTGCCAGAGAAGTTTGAACCAGTTCCAAAATGTGTGCACCATGCAGCTTGGGAAAATTTAGCAATTAAAAGCAACTAAAACTAAGCAGTTTATGACTTACAGATGTCAATTTATGACAGAATTCTCTGCATATATTGTCCCAGCAAAGTGACATTTATTTGGTAATTAATGATTAAAACAGTAATTTCCCACTGTTATGGGCCACCTGGTGTCTGATGGTGTTCAGAGAATAATCTCCAGGCTCTGAGGACAGGATGTATCCCTATCAATAGCACAGTGCCTCCAACTAGGAACTCTCTGCTTTGGGCTGGAGTGTTCCCCGCTATCTGTCCAGGAATGTTCCAAGAGCAAATTGGCAGACACTCTGAAGTCTATAAACAGTTTCTGCCTCAACCATCCTTAAGAGTGTTTGCTGAATAAGAAAGCAAAGAAATGGACTAATTACTGCTGCAACTGTCTGAGAAACAATGACCAAAACAATGTAGAATTCTTAGACAGATAAAGATTTCTGCATCTATTTCTATAGATGCTCTTGCTTTCCACTAGAGATAAAACTTGATGGGACTTGGCCCAAAGGCTGTTTGTTATATGGCAAACATGGTGGCTCTGAAAATATTTCTATCTCATCCTTCTTCCTCAGCCTCTTCATAGTATATTTCTTGATTAATTACAGAAAGATGTTAGATAGTTCTTAGAGGGCAACCACTGGACCTGACCGAGTACTAGGCAAAGTAGCAGCCTATGCTGTGTGCTGGCCACCCGTGTGTGCCAACTTATGCTGTGTAGATGTGTGTGCCACCTTGGACCTGCGCAGCCTGAACTGTGCTTCCTTGTGTCTTAGCCCACTCCCAATTGAACATCAAGTTTAATTGATGGCAACATTTCTATGACTCACAAAAAAACATAGCAAGGAAATCCAGTTAATATGCCTACCTGGATCGAGCCTATCATCATGCATCTCAACTGGCCCTAGAGTGTCACCTGAGCATTTCCAAAGACTCAGATGGTTTCCATTCTGAGGATCCATTCCAGGGACTGTGTACTGCCACCTTCAACAAAACAGGAGAAGCCTTCCAATCAATCTTTGGTCAGAGACTTCTTAGCAAGGTTCTGAAACTTGTATAATTGATTCTGAGGGAGAAGGGTCTGGTTCTGTGTATTGCTGAATAAAGGTGTTTCCAGGGACCTGGTGACTTGAAGAAGAAAGACCACTACCTATTTTTGCTGCTCTTCTACACCTTCTTCATCTACAGGCCAGTTCCTCCTCTATACCACTCCTGTGTGTTCACAGCCTCACACCTTTTGTGTTGTCTAGTCACCTGCACTGTCCTGTTTTCCACAACAAGTTCGAAACATTTTGAGCTCAGCCATAATGTCTGGAATTCACCTGTTTGGCACCTTGTTTCTCAGGCAAATTAACTGTTTCCAGCCCTTCACGGTCTTTCTTAGATCCAACCCACTGAAGCATGGTATTCCTTCCAGTTCTGGGGGCCCGTCTCCCGATAGAGAAATATTTGGAGTAAGGTCTTTGCATACCCAAAGCCTGTATACCCACATGGATGCTTTTGGAAGATTACCTCCTTTCCTTCCTTGAGGAGCTTTTCTTCTGCACTGCTACACTGGAAGGAAGATCCCCTGTTTTCAAATGAAATCTCCTGTTTTGTAGTGAAACTTTACACTGGGTGTTTGTAAGTTACAGAGTCTGAGTTTGACTTGATGTATATGCCTTATCTCAAGACTTCATTAAAACAAATATCAGAGTACCCAGAGACGTGGTAGAGAGGGAATGGACTCAGTAAAGAGGCAGTAGACATATCACAGCATCCACAATGGGGAGGAAAGGTCTGAAAAGGGGACAGGTAGAAAGACTTCTATCTACACCTTTGCTTTATTTGCCCAGATCTGACTACTAGTATAATGACCAGTAATGAATTATTTTAGATTTTGGTTATTGTTGCTCCTGCTGTTGTTCTCAGGAGGCTGTGGTCTGGTTTTCTTTAAGCCTATTATTACCAATGAGAAAAAAAAAATATCTCTGACAAACCCACAGCTGTCTGAATTCCACCAAAAGAGCATGGCCAGATCATATTTACAGTAGCAATACTAAATGAGGCGAAGAAGAAAGGAGACAGGCAACAACTTAAACTGTTGGTTTTTTTTCCTTTAGAAACACACCCATTTAAATGTTCCATTGCATGGTGCAACAGTAGAATTAAAACTCCATCAGCTCGTGTCCTCTAACTGCCAGATTGCTGAAGCAGAGGCTATAAGAATCTGAGGGCCATAGTGCACACTGGCACCTTTCTCTATGCCTAAGTACCCCTTCGCTTGCTGTGTTAAGTGATGGAAGCCTTCACTTAGGCGGTAGAGCTCAAAAATCCAGCCTGATCTCCTATAGCCCAGGGGGGTGAGATTTAGGTTTCTTTGGGATTTCTTTCAACTCTAGGCACTATGATTCTCTAAGTGTTAAAAATTCTCTAAGTGTCATCTAGTTGTAACTTGCCTTAATGTCCTTGAGCAAATAAGACAGAAATATCCATGTGGCTATCGTTAATATGTCCTAGAATAAATGGCTCCTTTTGAATCATGAAAAGCATCCACTTGCTAACTTGATCAATAAAGGAAAAATCATATGATCTAAGTCATGAAACATTCCCTGTTTGCCTTTTAAAAAATCAGCTAGCAAAAGTCAGTCAGTAAAGGACACAGAAAAGGACCAGGAAGGAGAAGTCTCATGTCTACAAGTTTCTGTTTAGGCTTCCTTAGATCTAAGATTGCTGCTCTGCATATTTGAATCATTGAGAAATGGGGTCTCTCTCTCTCTCTCTCTCTCTCTGATTAAATCTGTATGGAATATTCTACCCTTTCTTAAAGAAAATGGAGAATATTTTTGTCAGATTTTATGACTGTGCCCTATGGTAATTGTAACCAAGTGCCATAAGCCAATGGCTTAAACACCAAAAATGCTTTTCTTACAGACTTGAAAAACAGAAGTCCATCCTTATGATGTTAGCAGCCCTGGTTCCTTCTCACACCTCTTGGGGGCTTATAGATTGTTTTCAAATGTACATAGCCTGTGTACTATGTCCACATCCATAGTACTATCCTGTGTACTATGAACTAACCTTTTTTAGAATAAGGATACCAGTCCACATTAGAGTCCAGCTGTGGCAGTCTGAAGAAGCATTGGTCTCA
>LR753354.1:504287-712945 GCA_902729485.2 Mus minutoides | reverse complement strand
TATATATATATATATATATATATATATATATATATATATATATGCCTGTAAATGAGGATGTAGCTCTCAACTACTGCCCTAATGCCATGACTGCTTACTGCCTTGCTCCTACGATGTCACCTTACATTGAATGGAGGTTTCTATAACCATCCTTTCCCCAAACACAGCCACAGTTTAAGATGCTACAGGTCAGTTGTTCAACAGATAAATTTGAGAGGTGGCACTGATCAGCCCATACTAATATATTTTTGGCTTTGTGTTCTTGTTATATGAGTATGTTTCTGTATGTATATTCATGTGTGATTGGAGACATACATGTGCCATTGCACATGTGTGGAAGTCAGACATCATCAGCCCTCACCCTGGCACTGTGTATACCAGCATTGGTGTTTTAGACACTTTGTGAGATTCTCTTGTCTCCAACTCCCATCTCACAGGGAGTATATACTGGGACTACAAACTGTGTTTTATATGGCTCTGTGTATCTATCCTTGGTCTTCAAACTTGAATGATAAGCATTTTCCCCACTGATCCCTCCTCCACCCCTGCTTGTAATTTTATAATAACATGATAATATGAATATGAACGACCTTCCACAGACTCATGTGTTTAAAGACTTATCTCTAACCTGGACTTTTGTTTGGGTAGTTTTGCAGCCTTAGCAGATGGGACTCCACTAGAGGTATTGGAGTTGTCACTTAGCTTCTAAACAGAGCTATCTGTCTCCATTTAGAATAAGAAGTGAGCAGCCCCAGCCCATGGTTTACTGCCAAAGACTTGGCCATGTCTTCCCTTCAGTGAAAGGATGACTACATCCTTTCAAACCATGAACCAAAATCAACCCTTTCATATCTTATGCTGTGAATTCTATGCAAAGTCATCCAGATGTGACCTTGACACAGCTTTACTTTCTATCACTATTGTGAAACAATAGAGGCTTTCAATCAAAATCCAGTGGCCTTTATTCTTCCAACAGATTAAGTTCCTGGTGTCTCCTTTCTCCACCAAATAAGTGCATCTCTTGATCATTATAAAGATCTATAACTCATAAAACCATTGTTTGAAGATCACATCATTGAATCAAGTGCATGCAGTTAATTCTGCCCCCATGTGAACCTGTGTGATAATGACCTACTTGAAGGGTTCCAGGATTTGTGAGGTAAGTAATAGTGTGTTGGCTTGTGTAAGCCCTGGAGCTTTAATCAATGGGATAGTGTGTGCATTCTCTCCTACAGTTATTAGATATGAAAATGCTTGATGAATTTTTCTTGGTTTTTCAAAGACCTCTGGCACTTTGGAGGTTTCTATAGAAAAAATATCAGTATAATCACATCAAAACTCTCAAAGAATGAGCTTTCTTGGAAAATAGAAGCTATTCACCACTCTCGGCCAAAGGTAGAGTAAGGAAAGCATTTTCTAAGGTTCTCTGAGGTTAGCACTTCCAGGAAATTCTGTGAGAACAAAGCAACAAAGAGGTGCTTGAAATTTTGATCCCAGGTACAAGGAGTGAAACAAATTCAGTACAGTGATGTGAGCACACAATTGTGTGTGTGTGTGTGTGTGTGTGTGTGTGTGTCTGCTGAATACAGAGAGGGCTCTGTTGTCAGCTGCATTGTAGGGAAAGCACCCTAGTTCTCCAGACCCACTTGGAGAGAAAAGAAAAAATCTCTTTGGTCCTTCTGGACTTGTGGAGTTTTTGTTTCTGTGTTTATTTGTTTTTCTCATGTATGTATCTGTTAACCTTTAAATCCATTCCTGACTCTTGAAAATGTGCTTTCTTTTTTCCCCTCTCTTCCTCCCTCTTTCCTTCCTTTTTTCCTTCCTTTCTACTATGGATGGATTTCCTATATTTCATTACTAAGAAAATCTCAAAGTTCAATGCATAAATACCAAAAGAACAACATTGAGGGGGAAGAAAGAAAGGAAAAAACATAATGCACTTAACATGTAAACATACGCACCAGAGGGAGACTGTGCCCAGCAATGAGCCCCTAGCTCCTCTTCTCCAGCTCAGCGTGTAGATCTGCTCAGCAATGAGCAAGGGGGAAGAGATGCCTAGAAGCACCCTCCAGCTCTAACTGCTAAGCATTCTTTACCCTTTGATTAGCTGTGAACCCACATTATACAAGAACAAACAAAGTACTAATTAATGGCTTACTGCCCCAGGCATGCCACACTCAATTCAGCCATGTTTGAATTGAGGAAGCATTAGAATTTACTTTTTTTTTTAAAGTAAAATCAATAGAAGAGCAAAGCTTTCTATATTTTTCCATTTGAAATTCCAAGAAGAGTTAACAAACACATACACAAATTCTATTATGACTTGTAAGTGTCTTTTCTGTTCTATATTTAAGCACGCAGTATAGATAGGACCTTCAAACAATGAGGCAAGACTCTGGGACCCACTCTTACCTGCAGAATCACAGATGCTGTAATAGAAGTCTTTGGTTGTCCATGACCGAGTACAGCTTTTCCTGACTGTGCTCCATTTCTCCAGCTCTTCCTGCATCCCCTGGGATCACTGCCATATCTCCTCACTATTATAAATCATCAGTTGTCACATGTGAAAGTGGGACAGCAAGTGTACACATCCCCATTACAAAGATATTTACAAAAACAAGGAGATACTCTCTTCTGTTTGTCTTCTTCTTCAAATCAACCTAAATGCGTCCTAAAGGAGGGCTTTAAAAAGTGCCTTTCCTGGCACATTGAGAACCTTTCTGTGAAAAATCCCAGACCAAGTACACTTGGGCTCCTTCCATTATCCTCCTTATCCCTTCTTTTCTCTCTTCTCCCATCCATTCCCTCCCTCTCCCATCCCCCTCCTCTCTCCCTTCCTTTGTTACTTCCACGTACATTTTTTTTTGCAATAATAAAATTTTATTGTGTGCTCAGCACATGTATAGCAGTGGGATAACAAGGAAGAATGACTCCACATTCTGTCCAAGAGGTCTTGAAACAGGAATTTATCCTTGCCAAACAAAGAAAGTACAAAAAAAAAAATCCTTTGTCTGACTCCTCTCATATACCCTTGCCTTTCCCCATCACTTCTGATTAAGAGAAGGGCTCTTCTTCCTAATAAAATCAGTTTCTCTTTTAGTGTGTTTTGCCTTTTGAAGAAGACCCCGACCCTTTTCCCACCTCACTGCATTCTTCTACAGGTATTTCCAAATTCGAATGCACACACACACACACACACACACACACACACACACACACACACCCCTTTCCCTCCTCCCTCTATTATTTCAAATTCAGACTTCTTTAGCACTTTATGCATATCTCTACCAGATATGCTTCAATTCGTTGCAACCTGGTGCTTAGCTCCTCTTTTAACAAAACTGTTAGCCCATGTCACAAAATAATTCCATCACTAACCGGTGGCAATTTTCCAGGTCCCTAATTTACTTGACCTTGTTGACATAGTGTGACTGAAGTATCCGGTGATTGACAACTGGTCAATCTTCTTTTGAATCCTGTGGCTTCTGTGATAAGAATTTCACCTGCCTCTGCTCTTTCTTCTGTCTGCGCTGCAAGCTTATCTTCCTCTACTTATCTTAGACTATTTCTCCCATACATTTAAATTGACATCTATGATTTCAATTGTAACCCATATGGTAATGTGTTCTCTGTCTACTCCCTCTGGTAAGCCTTCTTCCTTCATCCCTCTTGCAACCACTGATGGGAATGTGTTTTTGGACCTTTCCTTGGCCTTGATGAACACGATGTCTGCAAAACTAATTTTAAATCACAGTTTCTAAGCCTGTTCAGTAGTTCTCACCTCAGGGAAGAAGTCTTTGGTTATGCAGGAGTCACCTTGACCACCCTAAGCTCAGAGACACCTGAAGTATTAACAGACTTCAGTAAGGTGACATGTTTACAGACACAGCTGATTACAGTGAAACTGTAAACATTGTTATTGACAAAGGGAAAGAGTGCAGGGTGAATTCTGGGCGAACACTGGACAGGAGCTTGCAGGCATCTGTTCTCTGTGGCATTTCAAATACCCTTAGTTTTCTCAGCAGTGATGGATCATAGCAGGTGAGTAATGTCCCCAACTAGAGCAGCCTTATGTCCTGGAGCTTTTATTGCAGTCAATGTAAACATTGCTCTTGTAACTGACCACAGCTACTCACACCGCAGCTTACCCAAGGAAGATGGGAACCCACGGTAAAGCATATGACTAGAATAAACTATCCTGACAAACTAGTGCCATATGCTTCAAACTTCAAGCCCAAACACTCTTATTTGATAAAGTATGCCAAGGCTGAGAGCTTTCCTTAGGTTTGCCTAATATACATTCCTCAAATCTACACTTGCTAGAAATGTTATGAGTAATGCAGACCTCCTAAGTTCTTCCTCTCCTCTACCCTTTTGTGGTGTGTGTGTGTGTGTGTGTGTGTGTGTGTGTGTGTGTGCTTGAGTTTGTAAGCCAGAAGATAGCCTCAGCTGTCAGGCAATGTCAAACTTGGTCTCTTGAGACAGAGTCTCTCACTGGCCAGGAACTACACAAGCAGGCTAGCCTGGTTGGTCAGAGAGTCCCAGGGATCTCCATGTCTCTACCTCCCAGCCAGCTCCACCTTACCAGGCTTTGTGAGATGTAAATCCTGAGGTTTAAACTTTGGTCCTCATGTTTGCAAGACTGGGCCATCTTCCCAACTCTTAGGACTCTCCACTCTCAAGATTTCTACTACCTGGCTGAGGCGATGTCATCCTGATGTGTTCAGCTGACCGGCTGTGCCTCACTTTTGTCTTGACCCTCTTTGTTCCATCCTCTAAGTTATAAACTGCATGCTATATTTCAACACTACTGGCTTACAGACAATTCTATGCTCTGCCCATGAGCTACCTAGCAACAGCTTGCATCGTCATCTGCTGCCAGGTGCAAGCCAGGTGTGGCAGAGGACTGATTGTCACTCCATCCCCTCTTCCTCTTCCTCTTCCTCTTCCTCTTCCTCTTCCTCTTTCTCTCCTCTCTCTCTCTCTCTCTCTCTCTCTCTCTCTCTCTCTCCCTTTCTCTCTCTCTCTCTCCCTGTTCTTACATGTTCCTGGTTGGCCTCTCTTCCTCTCTTTCTGTCCTTCTCTGTTTCCTCTTTTTCACCCTCTATCCCTTTCCAGGTCCCCCTCTCTTCCCCCACAATGAATCCTCTTTATGCTAGGTCTCTCACATGGTGTGATTCCTCAGGAAGACACCTTGGCTGGGGCCCATTAGGTAACTCCCTTACTCCTGCCACATTATAATGAGATGGAGAGGCATCAACATTTTCAAGCACAAAAGAGATTCACTCAGCTTTATATTTTTTATGAACTATGAAGCAGCAGTATAATACAGCAAGAGTAAGGGAGTACTTGCACTTTGTCAGCGGCAGCATTCTGTCTGCCTTAATTTGCTTTATCTGTTCTCCCCCCTCCCCCAAAAAAAAACAGAGAACCTGTGTTAGCACCTACCCAAACCCTCCTTCCTTGTGACTGCTGCTGCCAGCCCTGGTGTGGTTCTCTGCCTTGCTCAGCATACACTGATGAATATCAAGGGCTTATCCAGCTTTGTGGGGAGTAATTTGTCAGGGCCCTTTTAGTCGGAATGGTTATCAGCAGCTTGGTAATAGGTTCTGGACCCTTTTGACCTCTCAAGCATTGTTTTCACCCTTAACCCAGCTGTGGTCTCCTAAAAATCATTACCTTCCCTGGTTCGAAGGCAGCCTTCCTACAGAGATTTTAGCCACTGCCTTAATGGGCAGAGAGATGTCATTTAAGGATTACATTCTTGTCTTAGATGTGAAAAACACAGGGACTGTAGGAAAAAATGAGGCCGTGTTTTCTATAGAGATTTGGAAAACAGAAAGACTTGAGAAAGAGTCTTCTCTTAGACATTGGCCTGGATCATCACTCCCAAGTTTGAGATGAAAAGAAAAGACAAACTATTTTTCTTTGTTTGTTTGTTTCTTTGTTTCTTTCTTCCTTCCTTCCTTCCTTCCTTCCTTCCTTCCTTTCTTTCTTTCTTTTTTTTTCATTATTAACTCTTTATTTATTAACATGTTTTGAAACAATGAAAATGGATTATTTTCCACTAAAATCCATCTACCATAATCATGTATAGGAAACTTAAGATTTGCTAAAGTAAGAGTCATCTGGGTTTTTTTGACTATCATTAGGTTATGGGTAGGAGATAAGAGCTTTCCCACCAGCAAATATATCATGTGGTCACTCCAGTTGTAGTGAGGCACAATGGACTCTAACAAAGTCATTTGGAGATCTAAGATCATTTGGCAATCTACATGAAGAAAGTATTTTATCTTTTTTTTTATTATATATTTTCTTCATTTACATTTCAAGTGTTATCCCATAAATCCCCTATACCCTTCCCCCCGCCCTGCTCCCCTACCCACCCACTCCCACTACTTGGCCCTGGTGTTCCCCTGTACTGTGGCATATAAACATTGCTAGACCAAGGAAGGGCCTTTCCTCCCCAATAATGGCCAACTAGGCCATCTTCTAATACATATGCAGCTAGAGACATGAGCTCTGGGGGTTCTGATTAGTTCATGTTGTTGTTCCATCTATAGGGTTGCAGACCCCTATAGCTCTTGGGTACTCTCTCTAGTTCCTACATTGGGGACCCTGTGTTTTGCCCTATAGATGATTGTGAGCATCCACTTCCGTATTTGTCAGGGACTGTCAAAGCCTCACAGGAGACAGCTATATCAGGGTCCTTTCAGCAATATCCTGCTGGAATATGCAGTAGTGTCTGCATTTGATTATGTGATGGACCACTCGGGTGGGGCACTCTCTGGATGGTCCATCCTTTCATTTTAGTTCCAAACTTTGTCTCTGCACCTCCTTCCATGTATATTTTAATCCCTATTCTAGGGAGGAATGAAGTATCCACGTGTTGGACTTTCTTGATTTTCTTGTGCTTTGGAAATTGTATCTTGGGTATTCTAGATTTCTGGGCTAATATCCGTTTATCAGTGAGTGCATATTAAGTGACTTCTTTTGTGATTGGGTTACCTCACTCAGGATGATATCCTCCAGATACATCCATTTGCTCAAGAATTTCATAAATTCATTGATTTTAATAGCTGAGTAGTACTCTATTGTGTAAATGTACCACATTTTCTGTATCCATTCCCCATCAAAATTCCAACTCAATTCTTCACTGAGATAGAAAGGGCAATTTGCAAATTCATCTGGAATAATAAAAAACCTAGGATAGCAAAAACTATCCTCAACAATAAAAGAACATGTGGTGGAATCACCATGCCTGACCTCAAGCTGTACTACAGAGCAATTGTGATAAAAAAGGCATGGTACTGGTATAACAACAGACAGGTAGACCAATGGAATAGAATTGAAGACCCAGAAATGAACTCACACACCTTTGGTCACCTTATCTTTGACAAGGGAGCTAAAACTATCCAGTGGAAAAAAGATAGCATTTCAACAAATGGTGCTGGCACAACTGGCTGTCAACATGTAGAAGAATGCGAATTGATCCATTTCTATCTCCTTGTACAATGCTCAAGTCTAAGTGGATCAAAGACCTCCACATTAAACCAGAGACACTGAAATTCATAGGGGACAAAGTGGGAAAAACCCTGGAAGATATGAGCACAGGAGTAAAATTCCTAAACAGAGCACCAATGGCCTGTGCTGTAAGATCACAAATCGACAAATAGGACCTTATAAAATTGCAAAGTTTCTGTAAAGCAAAAGATACTGTCAATAAGACAAAAAGGCCACCAACGGATTGGGAAAGAATTTTTACCAATCCTAAATCTGAAAGGAGACTAATATCTAATTTTTACAAAGAGCTCAAGAAGCTGAACTCCAGAAATTCAAATAACCCCATTAAAAATGGGGTACAGAGCTAAACAAAGAGTTCTCAACTGAAGAATGCCAAAGGGCTGAAAAGTACCTTAAAAAATGTTTGAAATCCTTAATCATCAGAGAAATGCAAATCAAAACAACCCTGAGATTCCACCTCACACCAGTCAGAATGGCTAAGATCAAAAATTCAGGTGACAGCAGATGCTGGTGAAGATGTGGAGAAAGAGGAACACTCCTTCATTGCTGGTGGGATTGCAAGCTGGTACAACCACTCTGGAAATCAGTCTGGTGGTTTCTCAGAAAATTGGAAATAGTACTACTGAAAGATCCAGCAATACTTCTCCTGGGCATATACCCAGAAGATATTCTAACTGGTAATAAGGACACATGTTCCACTTTGTTAATAGCAGCCATATTTATAATAGCCATAAGCTGGAAAGAACCCAGATGTCCATCAACAGAGGAATGGATCTTTCTTTCTTTCTTTCTTTCTTTCTTTCTTTCTTTCTTTCTTTCTTTCTTTCTTTCTTCTTTCTTTGTGTCTATGACTTCAAGGTTACAAATAAAGTAAGCTACGTCCACTCCCCTTGCCCCAAACACACCAGTGTTTCAAATAGCTGACTAGGTATCTTATGTGGTTACAGGTCTGGCCTAAAATGTCCTTTGTTCTGCTTCTGTTGACATCAAGGTTGCTAATGCTTTTGATGAAACTGAGTATGGCCAGCATCAGTTTCCCACTCTTCAGCTAGTCCTGTGATACGGCAATGGTACCTGAACATCTGGGCGTGCATCCTTTGCTGCCTAACAGTCAGTTTCCTACAAGGAAAGATGTGAGAGAAGGCTCGGTGTGAAAGAGACAAAATTCACGATGTATTCAGATTTACTATCAGCTTTGACTCATTGAAAATGCCTTTGCATACAAGGCAATCCATCCTTCTGGTCTGTTCCACAGCATCTTTCTATGTAACCCTGGCTGTCCTGAAATTCTCTCTGTAGATCAGACTAGCTTTTTTTTTTTTCGATATTTTCTTAATTTACATTTCAAATGCTATCCAGAAAGTTCCCTATACCCTCCCCCCCCCAGCCCTGTCCCCCTACCCACCCACTCCCACTTCTTAGCCCTGGCATTCCCCTATATTGGGGCATATAAAGTTTGCATGACCAAGGGGCCTCTCTTCCCAATGATGACTGACTAGGCCATTTTCTGCTACATATGCAGCTAGAGACATGAGCTCTGGGGGTTCTGGTTAGTTCATTTTGTTATTCCTTTTATACAGTTGCAGACCCCTTCAGCTCCTGGGGTACTTTCTCTAGCTTCTCCATTGCAGGCCCTGTGTTCCATCATATAGATGACTGTGAGCATCCACTTCTTTATTTGCCAGGCACTGGCATAGCTTCATCCGAGACAGTTATATCAAGGTCCCTTCAGCAAACTCTTGCTGTCGGATGCAATAGTGTCTGGGTTAGGTGTCTGATTATGGGATAGGCTGGCCTTAAACTCAGAGATCTCCCTGCCTTACATTCCCAGTGCTGGGATCAAAGGTGTGTGCTGCCACTGCCTGTCTGATACTAATCATTTTAAATTACTTTAAGCCTACAAAAGATTAAAAACAAAACAAAACATGTATCTGTGCAATCTTTGTATTTTACATACATATCTCCGTGAATGAACTTTGCATGTAAACTTTATATGTGATCTAGACTTTAAAAATAGGGTATGCTTTAGGTATGATTTGAGTGTGACCAGGGGAAGATTCATGAACTGAAGTTTGATCTCCATTTTAAAATAAAGGTGGAAGGGAAATTTAAACTAAGAAGGGATTCTCTCCCCCAAACCCCTATGGTGGTATGCAGAAGTGGGGCCTTAGGAAGTAATTAAATATGAGAAGGTCCTTAGGGTCAGAGGCCACCTAGTTGAATTTGGGTAATTTTACAAGGGGAAGTGGTGCAGGATTTTTCTCTATCCAATCACATTAGGGCAGTGGGAGGCCTGTGATTGGACAGGAAAAGGGAGGCGGAGCTAGGAGCTGGGGAGACAGGTGGCAGGAGAAGGGGGAGAAGCCAACATGGAGGCAGACAGACAGGAAGAAGATGCTGATCCAGCGTGGTTTTAAACAGTCACAAGTAGCTAAGATTTTCACAAGGTTAGAATAATTAGGGAAAAGCTTTTATCATTATCAATTGGCTCTGAAATTATTGTATTGGCATCTTGTAAATTGTGCTATTATTGTTATATAAATCTGATTGGGTAATTAAGCTTTAAGAGTCGTGTTTCTATCGGGTAATTAGGTGTTGAGATCATGGGGTGTGTGGGGCATTGTGTGGAAGTGAGAGGAACTGGGGGGGGGGGCAGAGATGGCCCAGCAGGAGCCCTGTGGCCACAAGGGGCTGGAGAGATGACTGGTGAGAGACTGAGCAAGTGAGGGCTAGCTCCAGAAAGTTGTTGGTGGTAGCAGGAGCACAGGAGCGTGGCCTGGCCCCGCAGAGAGTTTGGTGGGTTCTTTTTTAATATTTCCCACAATAGGGAAGACTTGATATATTATGTGCAAAGCCAATATGAGACTGCCAATGAGAAAGGTACCACCAGATGGGAACCATTCAACCTCTAAAACTCTGAGCTTAACAGCCCTCTTTTCCTATATAAAGCTAACCAACCTTGGGTATTTTACTTGAGTATTCCAAATAGAATAACACACATCCAGATTTCATTCATCACATATATTTTTACATAGAACTGATCTTCTCTATATGCTTTACATATTACATAAACTTCACTATATATAGTTCAGTATATAATAAACTAAATACTATGCTAAATATATTTTACCTGTTAGGCTTAATATATACATGTATATACTATGTATACATTAAATGTATAACTTTTACATTATATGGGCTTTATATATTATATGTATTTTATGCATTACATATATTACACATAATGTATAAACACACTTTATTTATCACACAGATTTACCTGTTACTTCCACATCACAGTAGAATCTGTATAGGCCTAAATGACCATGCTGTTCTGTAATCTGTTCCAAGCCCTGACATTAACCTCCCAACATGGTCTGTTGTATTTCACTCCACCCCAGTCCTCCATCCTCCATCCTATTATCAACTACTACCCTTTCCTGTCTTGGAAATTCTAAGATGGGATCCATTGCAATTCTGGGGACCCTGTGGGTAAGCATTCCAAATGCATGTTGCCCAAAATGGCCATTGAGTCAGGTACCAAGTCACAACTCCCGTGGTGATACTCCCGAGGTCTCTGGGTCTACCCTGAACAAAGGTATAGAAATGCATTCCAATGCCCACATGGGAAGTGTACTATCTAAATGTTCTGCTTCATTTATGGGATGACCTTTCTTGCAGCCGTCCATAGGAAAGGCAGTGGTAGACACTGGCTGGTGGTCCTAAAAGTTGAGATGCTCAGCTAGCACCCCAGGCTAGCTGAGCCTCACCTGTCTTCTCATATCCTTACTGTCAGCTTTTGATGTTTATGCATCAGTGGGGTTGGATTTCATGACGATACGCATCTGGGATAGTGGGATTTAACCCAAGATAAGCACATACTTTCTTAGTGGGTTGAAAAATATGCATTGAGGCTACAGTGGTGGATAATATTGTTAACCTGACAGGATGACCTAGGAGAGAAGCCTCTGAAAATATCTGTAAGGGATTTTCTAGATTTGGTTAATTGAAGAGGGAAGCCCTCCCTTCTTCCCCTTAGTTTGAATGGGAATATTTCTTAGGCTGGTGTCCCAGAGTGCATTAAAGGAATAAAGCTACCTTAGCTCACGCACTCATCCCTTGCTTCATCCCGACTGTGGCTTCAATTGTAATCATGCACCTGCCGCCATAGCTCCCCTGCCATAGCTCCTCTGCCATAATGGACCACATCCTCCAACCGGCTGCCAGAATAAACCCATCCCTTCTCAAGTTGCCTTTGCCAGATATTTTCTCACATTAACAAGAAAAGTGATGCATGCAACCATCATGACCCACACACTAAGTTACTGGAGCCTCCAACTTTCTTTTCATTCCTTAGTTCCAATCTTACTCTCAGTAAGAATAATGCATGGGCTGCTGAAAAAAAAAATCTGCCAGGTCCACCCCACCACCATCACCACACCCACACCCCTTTAAGAGCTAAGTTCTGAAATACAGGCAAAAAACCTGACTTGAATGGGCTGAACTTGAGTCTCTGACCGTAGCCACCTTGTTTTAGCACAAGCTATAAATTTAATACTTCTCTGCTGCTGGCACTAATAAGTTAGCCCTGTGCTGCCCCTTTACAAAAGACAAATAATGAATACAAGTCTCTAGTTATTCAGAAGAATGTAGGCACAAATATTTCCATCATGTCATGTTTCACTTTTTTTTTTAATTTCAAAAGCTCCCTTCGTTCGTTGAAGAATGAAGTTGGTGACCATTTACCTTTCTTCTGATGTTAACATTTCTTTTTCTGTGTAAAACCTCTTCATAGGAAAAGGGTTTGTGGGAGACATGAACAGTTCCAACACTGCATAAACGCAACAATGGCCAGCAAAATCTGTGTGCTACTGTGATGTCTAAATTGTCCTTCAATTAAGTTTGAGAGGTTTGCGAGAGCTTTAATTGATCTCCTTTTAGATACAATGAGCTATCAAAAATGGAATACTAAATAACAGGCTCTTTTGTCAGCGTCTGCTATTAAAAGGAATAGAGAGCTATTTTAGAACATGTTTCTAGCATATTGATTGCAAAGAGCCCTTGATTTGTTCTGCTGACCCACCTGGAGGACATGTGTCCCACGAGTTGTTCTCATAGAAGTTTCAAAGTTCTGAGCGCACAGCCTTCTTCAGTAAGGATCAGAGAAGGCGAGGCAGGATGCTAGAATACAGTTTTTTCAGGTTTTCATTTCTGACACCACGGATTGTCTGTCTGGGTATGTCAGCATCTTACAACATTAGGATATAGAGAGGAGAGAGGGGGAGGGAAGACTCCAATATAGCCTTGATAGAATGCTATCTGCTACAATAAATCAAGTAGGAAAGCAACACTGTTGCTATCAGTGGGTCCTGAAGTGGCCCCACCACCAGAAGCCAGGCTGAAAAACAAGTTGCTGAATCCACACTGAGGAAGTGAGGAGGCTCGGTTTCAGAAGGATCAGGTGTGATTCCTGTTCCCATGGAATAGTTCATGAGGTGGTCAGGCCAGGAGGTTATTGGTGGTACCCAAGGTGCTCTGGGGAACACAAACTGTCTTTACTTACATTAGATTTCTGTCCATGTTGACTACTAAGAAATTGTTTATTCCTCAGGCTGTTGAGTGGATATATCCTTCTTATCTCAGGCTTGTGAACTTCAGTTTAGGGACTAGAAAACACACACAAGTCAGGGATGAAGAACTGAAAAAATAAGTCCCATTCTCTTCTTTCATTGCTCTTGAGAATAGAAGCCTGATTTAGTTCCTAGTGTTAAAAAAAAAAGAGTCAGATCTGCCACTACTCAGATAAAATCCAAACTGTCTGTTATACTTCTAATTATCAGCTTGCCTTCTGGGTAAATGGTACTATTCAATTATTGTTTTTTGTTCACTTGTCAGCTACCAAAAAAAAAAATTATCACTGCTTTCAAACCACTAAAAGAACAGAAATTCTGCAAATTGCTTTTTAAATGTAGTTCCTTCAGACCCAATACCTCTCTGCAGAGTGTCAGAAACTGTACAATGCCATGTTGCATGCAAACTGAGTTTAATGTGGCTGTTTCCATGATTTGTTGTACATTATGTAATTTTATTGAAATGATTTCCTTTGTCACCACTTTCTATGGGGCTCTTTTTGACATTTCCCACTTATCAAGTAAAATATATGTTTGATACAGCTCCTGTAAATAAAAGCAAAATTGTCAAACAGTGATATGTTTCTTTAAAGCCCCTTCTGAGCTGATGACAGTAGCCTGGGCTAGCCAGGGATTAACCTTAGCACCCCCTGAGAAGCCAGTCTTCTCAGGTCTGGATGGCTTTCCAAGCCCTTTCATTGGTTTTCTCAGTTGCAGAATGGGACTGGCTAGTCAGTAGAGCCCTAGAGGCATTAAACTTCCATTGTCTTGAACTGACTTTATTATGTGTCTTTATGTGGCATTGTGTTTTCTTAACATTTCCATGGGAGGAAGGGGTATTCCTTGCCTTAGTGCTCTAACCACTTAAAAGTGGCTCAGAAGGGGTCTTTACATTTAAATTTTAACTTACAGCAATGCAATATTGAGAACACAATGTTTCACTATTAGGTTAGCAAACAGGCAATGGCCTTTGCATTACATATACATATTCTTGTGCTCTGCTCACATTATCCTCTCACTAATGTGCCCCATGCTCCTACCCTTCTCATTGGCCCCTGTCAGTGTGTGTGTGTGTGTGTGTGTGTGTGTGTGTGTGTGTTTGAGTTTGTGAGTGTGTGTGTGTAGGTGACATTTATCAAATCTATATTCTTCATATTAAAGAAAACACTTAGGTATCTTTTCTCTCCTCATTACTCTTCCTCCTCTCTTTAGATCTCTTCTTCCCTCATCGCACCCTTCTGTTTTCAAACTAAGTTAACTGGAGGGGTTTTAAATGTTCAATAATATCCCAGGACATGTCATGAATCAAGGCTCAATCACTGCCATTCAAGTTTCCAAGCTTCAGTCATATATTTAAAAAAAAGCCTTTGGCTCTAACTCCACAGAGAAATGTCTATCTTCAGACTCCTGAGATGTCTATCCCATTGTTGCTGTTACTGTTATAGTGAGCCTGTCTTCTCCCCCTTCGTGTCCAAGACCCCTCAGTTGTCACTTACAGATGATACTTGGTGCCCTACAAGTTCCAAAGACTGCAGAAACATTTAGATCAAAGTCCATGAAGAAGGACCTTGAAGTGCAATGAATCCCCCCTACTCTCTACCTTGAGTGCCAGATGCTGAACTCTCTTATGTAGAGAACCAGCAGCCAGATTAGAATAGAGCATAATCAATCTTGACTCCTAGGGTTCCCCACACTGGTAAAGCACTCCAGCCACCCCAAGCAACCTTGACTTTCTGGGTATATCTTATTGCACTCTCCTCTGCCTTCACACAAGTTGCATCCTCTGTACAGAGCCCATCTTCTTTCTACTTGAAGAATTCTCTGCTGTCTATGTCCCTGATAGTTCTGCCCTACTAATCTGAGTTCTGTGATAGATCAGGCACACATTTTCAGTGTCCTTACAATGTTTATTTGGGCTTCCAAGAGTATAGTTATGGTTGGAATTATTACGGCTGTTTGCCTATCTCCTCCTGCATACACTCATAAATTGTATCTTTTATGTTCTGAATTTTCTAGTATTTAGTAAAACTGAAGAGTGTTTGAATGGAGGAATAGATATATCCCCCTACAGCATACTCTAAATGGCCATACTTCTCTCAAGATTTCCACTTCACTGGCTGTTGACAACAGCAACAGAAATAGACCTTTAAAATGCTGCTGAGCATATTGGAGAGCAGGAAGAAGTGAAGATATACAAGGAGTGAAGATATACAAGTACCCATTGCAATGGATTAGTTTACACTCCACTTGGTCTGCAGAGAGACGATGGTTTGTTCAGTGTTCCCATGAAACTGGTGACTCCTCAACCATTTTGTTTTGTCTGCAGTTATGAATGTATTCCCAACTTTTGTCTAAGAGAGTTATTTCAATGTTACCACTTTGATTGAAATGATTCAGGAAGTAAGGTCTTATCGCCTGCTCCTTTAAAGTCAGAGTTCTGATAAACGTGATTGTAGTTATTTATTAAGTAAGTTCAGAAGATAGGTTCTACAGTTGTGACCAGTCATGGAGGGTACATAATCGGGTCTCTCATACTGGAATCTGTTGTGAGGTGGTGATATACTCAGTATATGTGTAATTTCAGTGAGTTTTTTCAACAGTTTATATCCCCTGACCAAGGTGGTAAAGAGAAAGAGGTCATCATCCCCAAGATTCATAGAATGACATTTTCATAGAAGCAGGATCACAGTGTCCTTGGCTGTCATGCTAACATGCCATAACTTTCTGGCCGAAACAATAAATCTGTGCCTCTTCAGAGTTGTGGAGGCTGGGAGTGCGAGATCCATCTGGTTGGTTCCTGGTGAATCCATTCTTCCTGAGTTGAAGATGCTACCTGTCCCTGCATCTGCACTTGATGAAGATGGGGAAGGAGCAATAGTAGTCTCTTTTTTATCAGGAAGCTACAACCTCGTAATGTCAATCAACCTTACTCCCCTTGCATGGGACTACCTTTCAGATACCAACACTTGGAACCAAGAACTTCAGCATGTGAACTTGAAGGGATTCAGTCATTGGAAAGGGGACTGAACCAAGTGTGCCAGTACCTACCTTCACACTCAAACCACTCACTCAAGTCTCCTGTGCCTGGTTAATGGGCATGGGGCTTAAGTAAACAATTGTGCTTTGCCTTATTTTGAAATAAAAGAAACTTGAGGGGAAGGAAGAAGTCTGTATTTACCCTACCCACATTCTCTGACCCCACATGTTACTAAAACAAGGCAGTCTCACATTTAACTTCTATTGACTGTTAGTGAGCAAGAGGGTTACAGCAAGGAGATTCGGGGCAGAAGGCAGCTCACACAGACAAGCAGAGTCACACCTCATTAGAAGGATGCAGGTAAGCAGAGGAAGAGATCCATCTCAGGACAGCTTGAGTTATGTCTACAGGGTCCTCTCAAAGGAAAGCAAGTGTCATGGCAGCAGATGAAGCATACCTCACTGTCACCTTCCACCCTGAATAAATGAATTGCCCAGCATCTCGCCATCAGCGACATTGCTGTCTGGGGAAAAAAATGGAAGAGTTGAGTTTGATGTTATAAATCACCATAATTTGTTACAATTTCCAAAGACAAATATGACAGGGTGGAATTACTTTGCAGCACTGAGGCAGTCATTTGCAGAAGCCATAAAGTGCCAGTGTAAATCTGAGATCGAGATATATTTAATCTGAGGAAACAGAGCACAATATCACTTCTGTACATTGTGTTTACCAAGAACTTAGCTCCACCGTTGCTGAAGTATCATCGAATGTTCATTTCATCTCTCCCTCTGAACCGAACTGACTCACGTGGAAAGACTGTGTTAACAGTCGGGAGGGGTTCTCTTCAGTGTTTTACACCTTCTCCACTGGGGGAAGGGAAGGGCTGGTTTTTCTGTTGTCTGGGGATGATCGAACTGCAGCCTCTTGGCAGAATGCAAACCTCCAGATCCACGACAGATCATGACAGACTGGAGGAGGCAGCAGGGTGAGCGCACTGCTCAATCAGAATCCCGTGGAATTTGTCAGCACTGGTTGATGGAGACGCGGTTCTGGTTTTGTTGCATGTTGACTCATTCTCACACCCTTCTGGTTCTTGTCACTTGTCTCTCTGATCACAGTCACGTTACTTTCAACCCAGGAGCCTGAGTAAGTGTTTTCTGATGCTTAGCAACAGATGTTAGTAGGAAGATCCACAAGTGTGAGCATTAATTGAAATAGAGAACTAGGATGAGCATGGTCTCTTCTGTGAGGAAGCACGGAGCTCACCTACCCTAAAAGATGATTTCAGAAACAAGAATGGAATCAGAAAAACAAAAACAAAAACCAATCACTGAATACTCCCAGAAAGCCGAAGTTTGGCTGAACTTTGGCTGGAGAGTTATTTGTTGCCAGTATGACTAGATTTTAAACCATCCAGGAGACACACTTCTGGTTGTGTCTATAGGAGCGTTTTCAGACAGTTTTAACTGACAAAGCAGGATTCATTCTAGATGCAGATGGCATCATCCATGAACTTAGATTATAGATTGAATATAAAACTAAAGGAAAGTAAACTAAGCGCTACCATTCTTCTCATCTTCCCTCTTCCTCCTCTTCCTCCTCCCCCTCTTCTCTCTCTCCCTCCCCTCTTTTTCCTCCTCCTATTACTACACCATCAGACACCTCACACACTATCACAACCCTGTCTTGATGGACTTCATTCCTTCAAACTTTGTCGAGTATTTTGTTACAGCCATGAGAAACGTAACTAATACTCAATGTAAGGGACTCATCTTTGTTGTAAAAGACTGTAAAGTCCTAGCTCTATTCTGACTGTGGGATAGAAAAAAAAAGAAATTCTGTAGGTTCTCTTTGACTATGCTGTCAAATGGGCAAAGAAAACAGTGACTTAAGTGATTCCTACTATCTCTCAAGACAGGAGAAGTTTGAGGCATAATTGGTGTGTGTGTGTGTGTGTGTGTGTGTGTGTGTGTGTGTATCATTATTTTCAAAAGTCAACAGACATTTGCTAGGTAAGAAAATACTATAAAAACAGGAAAAGAAGCATTTATAGCTGGAAAGTTTTACAGAACAAATGGACTGTAAGGGGCTTAAAGAACCCAGAGTGACCCCAATGCCCCGATGTTAGAACTCAGACTGTGTGAAGCCATCCTGTAAACTGTAGGAATTGATACTTCAAATGGCTTCTTTATGCTAGTGTCATAGACTTATGACCTAATAAACCTAGGCTCTGTGGAACACTTCAAAAGCACCCTCACAAATATGGCTACTTCTCAAAGAAACTCTCTGTGTTCTAACTGTGGATATACCAAACATGAAGGAGAGTTACACATACCAATTACAGTGCAGACAGTTCTAAGGACTAGTCTGAGAGCTTGGTTGTGGAATTTGTGGTTCTGGGACATTCTCTAAGTACTTCAAAGTCTCATATCCAAGTCTACCAAGGGAGATTAGATTTGGTTGAAAATCCAATCAGTCGAAAATCACTGAATATTCCCACTGACTAAGTATACCTCTAAAAAAGTTATCACCAAAATTTTTTAAATCTATTGAAATGTAAAATACATACATGTAAGAAAAAAGTACTGTTATTTTAATAAATTTATTAAATTTAATAAATTTAAGTGTAATAAATACACACACACACACACACACACATATACACACACCAAACATCTGTTTAGAAAAAAGAATTTTCTAACACCTAGAAGTGCCACCAGTTTTCCAAACACCTGGACTCCTACTAAAGTGTCATCTAGCAGCACAGATTAACTTTTCCATTTTATTTCTAATCATATAGTCAGACACCCTTACTCAAAAATACATTTTTAAGACATCATTTTTCATTCCTGCACTTATTATAAGGGAATATTTGTTCCGCATCTAAACTACACATACTATAGCCCAATAGCGCAAACAGAAGAGTTAAGATACATCTGTATGCAAGTATTTGTGCTGGTATTTCTTTCTACATTCATGATGCTCATCCCCACAGACAGTTGATTTATAAGGAGAGGGCAGCAAAAGAAAGACAGAACAATCGCATTCAAACATTGATTTGGTGTGAAATACTCAGTGTTTACCAGTACAGGAGACTCTAAACTTGTCAAGGAGTGAGAAGAACTTTTACTATTCCTTCAGGAATAATAAGACCCTCTCTTCCCATGGATTCCTTGTAGAAAATACCACAGTGCCTATTCCTTCCTGACTTAGAAGCCTGGTATGTTCTTATCTGTGACTTTGTACTTCCTGGTGTCCCAAGGGACTTTGACAGAAACCCTATGGCTACAATGACTTTGTAATATGATATGTATATAAGTTCAACACTTACACAGTATCTGCTAGACCTGCTGAGAGTTTATGCCAAATAATTTTATTCTAAGTCATCTGTGTGAAATGCTCCAGACCAGCCTTGCCTGCAGAAGTTAGAACCACCTCCTGGGAATTTTGCATCCGTAAGTCTCTAGAAAATAACCCATCACTGTACATAATGGAGATAAGTCTGTTTTGTTTTGTTTTGCTTTGTTTTGTTTTGCTTGGTTGGTTGACTTGATTGGAGGAGGGGCATAGTATTTATTTATTTATTTATTTATTTATTTATTTTCTTGGTTATTTATTCTTCTCTTATACATTACATTCTAAGCAAACTGGTTGTCCCTCCCTCATCATCTCCCAGTCCCCTCAGCCTCTCTTCTCTTCCTAGATCCACTCCTTCTCCCTTCAGGAAGGCAGGCCTCCCAGGGATATCAACTCAATATGTAATAACAATATGACTAGGCACATACCCTCATATCAACGCTGAACAAGGCAACCCAGCAGGAGCAAAGGGATCCCAAAAAGCAGACAAAGAGTCAGACTCACCCCCACTTCCACTATTAGGAGTCCCAGAAGAACACCTGTACTTGGGAGTCAGAATTAGATGGATCTCTTAGTTCAAGGTCAGCCTGGTCTACAGAATGAGTTCCAGAATAGCTGAGGCTACTCAGAAAAATCTTGTCTCCAACAAACAAACAACCAACAATAAATGTGGAGATCTGTCTCTTTTAAATAATTAATGGTAGTAAGATTTTTTAAAATGTTTCTTTTGCAAAGAATGCCCACTGGAAAAATTATATTCCATACTATACCAGAAAACCTTTACCTGGACTAGGAAGATAAATGGGTCAAAGGGAAGATCCTGGTGTCTACTTTCCTTTTCGCTTTAGGGGAGTGTCTACAACCAGGACATCTGCATAATAGCTTTTAATATCCACTGAAGGATAGCTCACTCCCTCACATGTGACTAATAGGGAGAGGGAAAGGAAGATACACTCCTGTGGCATTTGCTCCCGTGCATTCATTGCAGTTACTGCTCCCCTGTCAGAGTTCCAGCTACCATTCAAGGAAGGACTGCAGCATCGCGGAGTCTGTTTTCTCAATGCCACATAATCAGCTCACTGGCTACTGCTATCATGCTTGAGTTCATGACTTCCTTCTTCCCTCTAACCTGAACATCATTAAAACCCAATCTTTTTATCCTGAGTAACCGGAAGTTGTATACAATGGTGTCACAGTGGCTTATTAATCACAGTGGTATTATTAATATACAAATAACTGGGTTAAAGCACTACCAAGTTGCAGATCCCATAGGTATGGATTATTTGGGTAACATGGACAGAAAGTGGTCAACTACAATGATAAAGGAGACCTTATTTTAAGTTTTCTTTTGCTGTGGGACTCAACAAGACATACATCTTGCTTCTATTATCTCCAAAGAAAAGATGGACTATGTATCAAATCTTTTTCCAAGTTAATTTTTAATCCTCTAACTCTTATAGTATTATTTATAAGACAGTTTAGGCTACCCTCCCAGACCATTATTAATCCATGCCTGTGTCGATCGAGGGCAGTGGACCCATGCTTCCCTGTGCTTAGGAATTGCAGAGTCGGAAATTAAAGTGGCCTCTTGATGCCCTAAAGCAGTCCCAAAGCACTCTCAAAATGACTGTGCATCTCTGGTAGGATCTACTCCATGGTGATGCCCTGGTCAGAGCCTTCTGCTTGCTTATTAAAAGATGATGTTTGCCCAAGTAATAGTGATCGGGGCTAGTTACTCTCCAGGGCAAATTGGAAAACGTAATGAACATTGGATTCAGTGAAGGTTGAATGGCAGGACCCCAGCCCTGCACCTCCCTTGGGATAATGAAATGCATTGCTATTTCTCCCCCTCATGTGTGTGGGATCTCATTACAGGCTCTGCCTACATGCTTGAGGTTTATGTTGGTCTCCTGGGGACAAGCCTGAGGTGTTGAGATGTGCCTTATTATCAAGATTTATGCTCATTGAAAAAATTCTTCCATTCTATGTCCATGTATGCTCTTGCATTTTCAGACTCTGGTGTGAAGCTTCTTCATCCACTCACCAAAAGAAAAGCATTATTGGCCAGCTGGGGGAATAAGCCTCAAGCCATTAACCAGTCAGTCATGCCTTCCTAAGGAAATGTTTTAGATTCCCATCATTACTGCTAGTATTAGGACTTAGAAAAAGCCTACCATCTGTTCCCGGTGTTGTCCTAGGGTCTCTGATGCAGTTGCCTAGCTTGGGGGTGATAGAACAAGGAATAGTATAATCAGGTCCCTGTCTGATAGTGTAGGAGTAATATCTATGAGATGGCATGGCTAGATGACTTGACATAATTCCCAATGTCCTGTCAGTGGAGTGGCTCATATTAGACAAGCAGCCTTCTGAAAGTGATACTGCCAAGAAGAGAGTGTTTTCCATGCCTCATCAAGCCCGGGGCACCATGATATCACCTACTAACCCTATGATTGGCACATTGCCAGTTACACCCTTGTGCTCTAACTATTAACTGTTATTAGATGCACTGCAGAAAAGTGGTTAGGCCATTGACCTGTTTCATTGTTTTACATTTGTGATGGCTACTTTTGCTGTCAATTTAACTATATCTGAACTGAACTATAACTAGAGATGAAGGGCAAGCCTGTGAGAGATTTTCTGCTTGGTTTGAAGTGGGTGGATCCACTTCTAGTCTAAACTTTTGAGGTAGGAAGAATCACTTCTGATCCAGATCTTTAGGGAGGAAAACAACAGATCTTTGATGTGGATCTCAAGGTTGGAGGACATATGCTTTTTGATCCAGATCTTGAGGTAACATGGTACATACTTTTGAACCACATTTTGAGGTGGGAAGACACACCTTAATCTGGGCCAGTTCTTCTGCTAGAAGCCTATATAAGAACGTGGATGAAGAAAGGTCTTACTCTTTGCCTGCTTGTTCTTGCCTTGCTAGCACATCCATTCCTTTCCTAGCATTGGAGCTTACTTCTTTGATATTTCAATATAGATGGAAGACACCCCGACTTGTGGGACTGAGCAACTACTAGATTCTTGGACTTTGCATTCACAGCTACTCATTATTGGATTAGGTGTGTGTGTGTGTGTGTGTGTGTGTGTCTGTCTGTCTGTCTGTCTGTCTGTCTGTCTGTGTGTGTCTGTGTGTGTGTGTGTGTGTGTGTGTATGAATAGAAATAGAGAAAGAGACAGATTCATTCCATACGTTCTGTGGCTCAAGAGAACACTGACTAATGCAACATTTAAGGAGGTTAACTGGATAATTTCTGATAATTTACCTGCTGAAGATGACCACCATTTCTACTTGCTCCATTAAGATGACCACAGAGATGTTTATCTTCATTTTCCAGTTGGAACTGAGTCCCAGAAGCTATATGAACTGCCCTTGGTACTCCTCCCTTTGAAGTAAAAGCCCTACTCCAACCCAAGGACTTGTGGTTCTTACACATCCTTATGCGTGTGCATGCATATTGAGCTTATCTTCTGAGCTTATGTGAAGACAGGGCACACATTTCCTCAACAGTTCTCACACCAGGTATTAGAGCAGCTACCATCAGTGGGCTGAACATGTTCTGCCCTATTCTCAGAGCTTTCTCTCCTACATGCAGGGAGTTAGGGCAGGAGAGACTGAACTTCAGTAGGGACAGTTGTGTATCTGTAGGATTTCCTCCTGAGAGCCATGTTTAACATCCCCAAGGAAGTCTGCATCACAAATCCTGATCCCTGGAGCTGTGGTAGGTTGGAGTAGACTGAGTCAGGGGGCCTGGCTATGAGCAAATGCTGTCCAAGCAAGATGGCAGTAACACCCCTGCAAGGCTCCATAAACAGATTCAAAAAGTGGATTTTTTTATGCAGATATGGCTATGAGGAAAGGAAAGACAATAAATGCTTAATTACAAAGAAGCAAAGGTGCGGTTGCTCCCCTGCCAAACTCTGGGGCAGCTTCTCCACCAATCTATAATTACCTGTGCCTTTCTTACTTCTCCACACTGAGACGCAACAGCTATGCTCACCTGTATAGGGAGAATATGACTAAAGGAGGCAGTTTGAGAACTTTAAATAGTCAGGGATCCTACAAAGGAATCTATCAGGAGACTTCCCAACTCTGCACTGATGCCAGGAACATCATTCACTGGATAGACTTCCACAGTTCCAGCCCTGACATGGTCAAACTCCATAACTCTCAATAGAGCCTTAAGCTCAGAAACTGCCCAGAGCCTTTCTGTTTTCTGCAATCTAAATGATATGTTTGATCACTTCTGTTCATTATTATCAAAAAAGTGAAAGTTACTTCCAGGTCTGCTGTGGCTAGGTGCAAGAGTCAATAGAAACAAGAAGGCCCCCAAGGATGGCAGTACACATGTGTTTGTATATACTTGTAATTTTCTGCCCCAGAATTTCCTTTCCTTGCCAGAGCCTAGCAGCTTCCTGTGATGTCCACTCAGCCAACTTGGCTTTCCTATCACATAGAGATCTGGCTGTCTGCTTGTTTTGCACAATTAAACCATCATAGGCTTGCTGGGAGCTTTTATTTCATATTAACAACACATCTCAGAGAGCCCCAGCTCATTCTCATTGCACATTTTATTTATTCTGTGGACCACTATTTAATAAGCCTTTCATTTCTCAGAGAAAATATCTCAGGTTCAGCAAGTAGTATTTGTAAAATTCAGGAATATGTTGGAGTCACTGAGCACATCAAAAGGATGCAGTGGTATTGAGGTTTGGTCTTTTGTTATCTACTGTAATGCTAAGAACAGGCACCCAGGACCTAGCTCTCTCAGAGATGGAAGAGACCTTTTGTAGCCCTTGCCCCCAAGTGAATTCTTTTCTTTTCCTTTATTTTAATCTTTTATCTATTTACTTACTTACTTATTTATCTTACACTTCAGATTTTATTCCCCTCCCGATCCACCCTCCGACTGTCCCACGTCCCATATCTCCTCCCTGTCCCTCTGTCTCCATGAGTATGTTCCCACCCCACCAGACCTCTAAGCTCCCTAGGGCCTCTAGTCTCTTGAGGGTTAGGTGCATCTTCTCTGACTAAACCCAAATCCGGCAGTCCTCTGCTGTATATGTGTTAGGGACCTCATATCAGCTGGTGTATGCTGTCTGGTTGGTGGTCCAGTGTTTGATAGATCTCAGGGTTCCAGGTTAGTTGATACTGCTGGTTCTCCTAAAGGGTCACCCTTCTCCTCAGCTTCTTCCAGCTTTTCCCTAATTTAACCACAGGGGTCAGCAGCTTGTGACCATTGATTGGGTGCAAATATCTGTATCTGACTCTTTCAGCTGCTTGTTGAGTCTTTATTTCTATTCTGATTGGTAAATAAAGATGTCGACAGACTATAGCTAGACATAAGAGACATAGTTAGAGTTTAGATTTATATTTGGTGTCAGAGGAGGAGGTACAGGAAGAGGAAGAAGAAGCCACCATGGGTTAGGAGGGCCATAAAAGTATGGCCCTGAGGGCTGACTGATTGGCATTAAGAACAGCCCAGATAAAACATAGTAAATAGTAATTATTCATGGTTATTGATAGAAAAGTAGATTCTAATAACATGGAGAGTAGGTATTTGCCCAGCTCTTGTGCTGTTTTAGGCTTATTGTAAATATAAAGGCTCTATGTGTGTGTGTTTTATCTGGGAACTAAAGGGTTGAAGGCAGGATAGAAACTCCCGGTTGGGATAAAAATTTTCTGCAACACAGAGGTTCAGATAAATCAGACCTCCATGGTTGGGCTTGATGGGCTCTCCATGTTTCATGTGCCACTTCTTCAAAATAGAGACACAATGTGGACTAAGCAGATGCCTTAGGTAAACTGCTTGTCACTCAAGCATGGGGACCTGATTTCAATCCCCAACACCCAAGTAAAACATCAGGTATAGCAACAGGGTCTGTAATCCCAGTACTGAGGAATCATATACAGAAGGATTTCTAGAGTTCCCCAGCCATCTGGCCTATCCTAATTGGTGTTCTCGCTGAACTGCAGGTTCAGTAAGAGACCCTGACTCAAAATGTAAGGTGGAAAGCAACTGAAGATACCAGCTGTTAACATCTGGCTTCAATATGTACACGTATACACACATACAGGTGCACCAATGTACATACACTCGCATGATGGAAGCATAAATTACAAGATGATGAGATGGGTAAGAATTTGTAGAGGATTTTAAATGATCTCTCCAAGAACAGGTACCACATAGACAATTAATTTCATGGAGTGCCATTCACGGGACAGCTCTATGAAGAATGTAGGTCCTCATTGGTCTCTACAGATACCATGGCCAAGAGTTGTACTTTGGAAATTTTACATGCTTGTACTTGCTATCACTTCTTATCTTTCCAGTTACCTACAGGGAACAGCAGTGATTAAAGTGATCCTCAGGCTCTGTGAACTGAGAGTGACTCTACTCTTACTCAAATCCTGGGGCCATGAGACTTACATGACTCTTCCAAGTAAGTTTGCATAACTGACATGTGAAACTCCCAATCCTTGCTCCTGTAAAAAGAATTTTTCTTACTGCCTAATGGCCAGATGCAGAATCCCTTGGAAGTCAGGAACTAATTCAAGACAAAAAATGAATAAGCTTGTCAGTAACATCAGCCCTACACAAGATGTTTTAACCACTAAGGAAACCAAAAAATGGGGGTGGGGGAAGGTACAAAGACATTACTAAGATACTCAAAGGCACCAATCTAGCTTTTACTGTGCATTTTTGTAAGCTGATTGTCAGGATTACGATGTATTGTTTAGTTGGAATTTGTAGAATATTAAGAGGGAATTGAAAGAAGTAATTTGCTTTTCTTTGAGTCAATAGCATGTGCCAAGACTCTGCTGTGCAGAAAGCCTGGGACTCTCACTAGATACACTCCCATGTTTATTGGTTCATTATTGGAGTAAGAAGACCAACATTCAACTGTGGCTCATACTTGTGGACATAGAATCTGATAAACTGCAACCTCATGGCAAAATGATAGCTTCCACTGTTGAAAATTGTTGGAGAATATGTAGGGGGTGTTTTCTTGTGTGTGCACAGAGAACAATCAATGGACCACATTAAATATACTCAACTCCTCACCTGTACCTAGAGTGTTCAAGACTGAAGAAATGAAGACAGTCCCAAAGTCCTTATCCAAATACACCTGGGGACAATTCCCAAACTGTGAATAGAACCCTTGAGAGGAGATAGGAGGGGAAGCATCATGAACACAAATATCATGTTTCTGATCATTCTGGTCTGCAACATTGCTTGGCCAAGTTCAGCACTTTACATGGATGATGGCAAAGCTCACTAAGATGCATGGACTTGATCAGGAACATTTGATGAGCTATCCTGAAGCCTACACAATGATATTAATGGATATACTAGCAGATCTAAATGTTGCTGACATGTCCTCTGATGACATGCATGAGAAAAAATGCGAAATAGGGAGGAAGGGGGACTTGGAAGAGGGATGATCAAGACAACTCCTCCCTTAGGTCTTACAGAGATGTGAGTGTGCGTCAGGGTGATGAATCCCCTGTGAAGAAACTGAGTTAAGATCACCCCTACTGATAAGAGAACTGAGTTTCTCTGCTATGTATGTTATCTCTTCCTATGTTTACCTTAGTAATTCTTTCTCTAGACCATCCTTCTTTAAATGTAAAAGTTTTCGACAGTTTAATTGTTAAATATCTTCCCATTTCACAAATGAAGGAAGATAAAGATAAATAAAGTAGAATGAGGAAGAAAAATATTTTCCATGGTTTTATCTCTCTTTCCTTAATTCTATAGTTGGTGTCATCTTTTACTACTCGATATCAATAGTTAAAATTTCCAGTGATAACCACAGGTTAATACATCTAATATGAAAGAAACTGCATTGCAAACTCCCAGTGCTGATCTGACTAGGCACATTTGGTTGAAGGCCAAGTTGTCCTATGCCAATTGGTAGCTGCCTAGAGGAGTATGTCAAACATGCTGAGTCTATGAGCGATGTTATAGTCACATCAGCAAATGTTTCTGTCCTGGGAAGACCCTGAACTCTAAGCAGCATTGACTCCTCAGCGTGTAGAAATGTGTTGTTTACAACTGGTTCAAACTTAAGTTGCATCTATCCAGTTCTCTGCCGTCAGTGTTTGAAGAACATAAGGTAGGAAAGAATCAGTATTGAAAACAAAAGCATGCTTCATGCCAAGAGACACCTGGCAAGAGTAAGGGTCTGAGTATTGAACCATATTAAGACATATAAAAGCCCAAAGGACTAAGAAGACCATATGGCCCCATACACACTCAGTAGGAAAAGAATCCCACATTCTCTATTGCATCTAGGGCAATTCTGTACTCTTCACTGCTTCTCACTTTGTTTCCTCAACACAGTTCTGTGATGATTTTAGGATATAAATATTACAAACCCAAATAAGCCTTGTGTTAACTGGTATCCCCCATGAGTATTCAGACAGTGTATTGGACAAGGCCAACAATCTCCAAACACTGTGTTCTAGCTCTTTCTCCACTTCTGTGACAACATATTCATTCATCTTGGCACACATTTCTCTGTCTGCCAAGTGCACACAGTGCTCATTCTCCTTACCCTCAAAGAGTTCCTTCTCTCTAACTGCATAAAAGACAAAATGTCACCAAACACTGAAGAAGTCCCCTGAGTTCCTTCTTCAGACAAGCAAAAGGAAACATTGCACAGACAGGTTCTGGGGGCTTAGAAGTGATCCACAGAGCCATTGCATGATGTGAGAACCATGACTGACTTCTCCGTGAAAAATGCATAGCCATTCATCAACCCAAGAGGAGAATAGAGAATTACATGGAAGACTTAGCCTCTATGGTTTAATAGGACAGTAAGAGTACATGGCAATTACCAATACCAATTTGTGAGTCGTCTCTATTTTTTTTTTTAAGTTGGAGCGCATTTCTTTTTTTTTTTTATTATTTTTATTTTTTTAGATATTTTCCTTATTTACATTTCAAATGTTATCCCTTTTCCTGGTTTCTCTCCCTCCTGGAAACTCCCTTTCACATCCTCCCTCCCCTGCTTATATGAGGGTGTTGCTTCATCTACCCACCCATTCCTACCTCCCCACCCCTACATTCCACTATACTGGGACATCTATTTAGCCTTCATAGGACAAAGGACCTCTCCTCCCACTGATGCATGACAAGGCTATCCTCTGCTACATATGCAGCTGGAACCATGCGTGCTCCTTAGTTGATGGCTTAGTCCTTGGGAGTTCTGGGGTATCTGGTTGGTGGATACTGTTGTTCTTCCTATGGGGTTTCAAACCCCTTCAACTCCTTCAGTCCTTTCTCTAAATCCTCTATTGTGGAACCCATACTCAGTCCAATGGTTGGCTGAAAACATCTGCCTTTGTATTTGTAAGAATCTGGCAGAGCCTCTCAGGAGACAGTCATATCAGGCTTCTTTTAGCATGCCCTTCTTGACATCCAAAATAGTGTCTGGGTTTGGTGTCTGTATATGGGATGGATCCCCAGGTGGGACAGTCTTTAGGGGGCCTTTCACTCAGTCTCTGCTCAACACTTTATCTCCATATTTGCTCCTGTGAGTATTTTGATCTCCTTCTAAGAAGGACCAACACACCCACACGTTGGTCTTTCTTCTTATTGAGCTTCATGTGGTCGGTGAATTGTATCCTGGTTATTTGGAGCTGTTGGGCCAATATTCAGCTATCAGTGAGTGCATATCATGAGTTTTCTTTTGTGATTGGGTACCTCACTCAAGATGATATTTTCTAGTTCTATCCATTTGCCTAAGTATTTCATGAAGTCATTGTTTTTAATAGCTGAGTAATACTCCATTGTGTAAATGTACCACATTTTCTGTATCCATTCCTCTGTTGAAGAGCATCTGGGTTTTTTCCAGCTTCTGGCTATTATAAATAAGGCTGCTATGAACACAGTGGACCATGTGTTCTTATTCTTATTACTAGTTGGAAAATCTTCTGGGTATATGTTCAGGAGAGGTATTGCTGGGTCCTCGGGTAATACTATGTCCAATTTTCTGAGGACAAACTGATTTCCAGAGTAGTTGTACCATCTTGCAATCCTACCAGCAATGGAGGAGTGCTTCTCTTTCTCCACATCCTCACCAGCATCTGCTGTCACCTGAATTTTTTATTTTAGTCATTCTGACTGGTGTGAGGTAGAATCTCAGGGTTGTTTTGATTTGCATTTCCCTGAAGACTAAGGATGTTGAATATTTCCTTAAGGTGCTTCTCAGCCATTCAGTACTCATCAGTTGAGAATTCTTTGTTTAGCTCTGTACCCCATTTTTAATAGTGTTATTTGATTCTCTGGAGTCTAACTTCTTGAGTTCTTTGTATATATTGGATATTAGTCCTCTATCAGATGTAGGATTGGTAAAGATCTTTTCCAAATCTGTTGGTTGCCATTTTGTCCTATTGACAGTGTCCTTTACCTTATAGAAGCTTTGCAATTTTATGAGGTCCCATTTGTTGACTCTTGCTCTTACAGCATAAGCCATTGGCGTTCTGTTCAGGAATTTCTTTTCTCTTGTGAGTCTCTTAAAGGAAAAAAAATATTACAAAGAATTAGAAGAAGACATACTCTCCTGAAAGAAAAAAAATTACATTGACAAATAATCAAAACTTGGTTTTATCCAGGACTTACCTAACCTAAGTTAAGACTGGTATAGAATATTGTAGGTCTCTAACCCTCATTATGGAATCTTTTATGTATGAAATATGAATAGCCAGATGCCTATGAATGCTGCTATGTTCTTTCACCAAAGGGATTTTAGTGTAAAGAGTATGAATATTAAAGTGTAGCATCCTATTAACTTAGTCCTAAAGGTGTGGATTGTAACCCCAAAATTCAGGGAGACAAATCCTGTTTAGTTATCCTTTAATTTTTCAGTCATTTAACAACTATTAATGTGGATGTGACAGAGGGTTCAGCCCTGTTTTATGCATGAGAAATCCATCCATTACTGTATGGGGAAGATGCCCTGGAGTCTGCCAAGTGAACCACAGATTAATCAGCAATTACAATATGATGTGTGGTGTGAACATCTCTCACTAAAGGATTTGGCCTACTAGGAAGATGGAGATGATCAGGATGGGCTTCTGTGAGGAGGACAGATGTTCTAAGACTAAATAATGAGTACTATTCAATGAATAAGAGGAAGCCTTTTATCTGGTCTTGTGACTGAAATGAATAGAGTGAACAGGACAGTCAAGGATGCATAGAACAAAGAAAAAGAGGCAGATATGATGGGAGACTGGTTTAGAGAGTTTGGGAACACCCAAAATACACATGATCTTAGGGATACTATTCAGAAATCAATAGATGAGAATGTTATAAATTGAGAGCTTTGAGTGAAAGCACATTATAAGTTTCATGGGTAGAAACAACCATTCTGCCTTGTGGAAAAGAGGAAGGAGATGGGGAGTTGCTCTCTCATGGCAGATCACATAGAAATCTTCAGTGTAGACTAGGTGATTCTAAACAGGGATGCAGGAATGGAGAAAGCAGAACCTAATCAGAATCTTACTGGATTAGAGAAAGGAGGAGGTGTCGATTATTACTGTCAAGCTGTTGAAACATGATGAGAAACACTAAAGATGAAAATATGTTAAGAAGGAAATAAGGGGCACTGGAGAGTGTCTTAGAAGTCAAGAACCAGTATTAGTTTTGGTGAGAACCAAGTTCAGTTACCAACACCCACATTGGGTGGCTCACAACCACCTGTAACTCAGCTTTACGGGACTTGATGCCTCTGATCTCCCACCATTAATCTCATGCACACACCCATACATGAGCACACACATGATTAAGATAACTCTTTTAAAAGAGAATAAAGAAAGTATGGTGGATTTGAGGTGCTTTGTATAGAGTTCAAATAACATGAAAAAGAGCTAGAAGTTTGTGAGAGTCTAAAGAAAAGCCTTAGCTTCTGAGTGCAGGAGGAGCAGGTCCGTTCATCACATAGGCCTGTAGAACATCACCTAGCCACATAGAGCAGCACCTAGCCCTGTAGAGTATCACCTAACCAAGGAAAAACTTCATCACCCATAGGGTAAGAGCTTCTCAGGCCAGCACTGAAAGGAAAGACATGTGGGTTGTGATCAGGTAAAAGAAGACACTGGAATGGCCCGGAATCCAGGTTGTGCTGGCATCACAGACAGAACTTCAGCACAATAATTCTTAGCCATTGTTTACCAACATGTAAAAACATACATGTTGAGAACAGGATATGATCCCATAGGTAGGGACTGAGCTCTCATTACCTGAACCCACATAAAACCAGACACCTTAGGGCACATCTGTGATCGCAAGACCCTTATTATGAAATAAGAATGAAAGACAGAGAGTCTCCAAAAGCTCTTACCTAGCTATGATGTTTATGTCTCAAGATCCTTTTTGCCCTCTCCTCCTGCTCTTTATATATTTCATCATAAAAACACAAATAATTATGAATCTAAATTATGTACTTGAAGAAACAATCAATACTTTGTTCCAAGCCTAGTTTATTTTGCTTAACATAGTGATGGGTGAGTGAAAAGAGTGTAATAGGTTACATGTGATATGAAAGTAGATGTAAGAACTATTTGGAAGAAAAGACTAACAAGAATGAGGCAAAGGCGTGGAGGATATAGGTAAGGATGGTATGAGGCATGGAGGATATAGGTAAGGATGGTATGAGTTAAAATGAAGTATAATTCTACACATGTATGAAAATACTATGGTGAAACCCAGTACTTTTATGTTAGCTTAATTTTCAATACCAAAATTAAAAATCAAGAAATATTGTATACACATATGAAAGTTTGTATACACAAAGAATAGTTTTTTATATGCATAGCTCATCAAGTTACCATAAACAATAAATAAAAAAATCATCAAGTGTGTAACTCTTTTAACTGACCACTTTGCATTCGGGATTGACTCAATAAATAATAGGTTCTAGATCACATGTTGAGTTAATCACATTAAAATAAGAAATGGGGTAAGGCTTGAAAAATCTGGGCAGGTAGTGATTTAAGCAGTGAACGGTTTGAACTCACTAAATATGCAAAGCGACTCTGTTGTGAAATTGGGCAGTAACGTTAACAAAACTGAAATGTGTTAAGTGGATCTTTTAATTGCTTCAGATGGAGTCAGATGGTGGCAAACACAGAATGCAATCCATTGCTGTGCATTTGGCAAGAGACCATGCGTTCTGGTTATTCATGGCCTCCTCAAAAAAAACCAGAGTTCATAAAGTGTGAGGGCTGTTATTGATGGTGGCATGATTATATGTGTCTTACTGCACAGATATATCAGCCTGGCATTTCCCTACTTACTCTGGGAATTTTATAAGGTACAATTCAATGCCATTCTTGCTTGGTGAATAATTTTAATTTGTGCATCCCGAATGATAGATTTGTGAACGTTAGCGACCGCAGAGATCCATCACTCATCCTCTCCCCGCTGCTGCTGCTGCTCGCTCCCTCTGCCCAATCATCTATCCGATGTTCTCACCAATACAACTTAAAATATCTCACGCTGGAAAGACTTGCCTGCGCCTTTAATAAAATGTGTGATCAAACAGAAGGAAGAGTATTCCAATATAATATCTTATTCCCATTTTACCAAGCCAAATAACATCATACAGTATTATATTTTTAACTTTCTAATCATCCTGTACACAGAATGATGGATTTCATCACCAGCCCCCTTCACAACAAACACAACCAACACCCTTTTGGCCAGCTATGTTAAAAGTGTTGATATGGGCTTGTTTTTCTTGATTATTTTATTTGACTGATTTAAAATGAAAATTAAAGAATTTTTAAATGCCATCAAGTGTTCAGGAAGTAGCTACTCAAAATGTCCTATAAAATCATCAAACTATAACTGTAGGCAAAACCTCTCATTGCCCTTGAATCAAAGCTACCTCAACAATGCTTATTTATATTATAAATATAAAATTGTTGTTCAAAAATTTTTACACAGATGAGGTTTTCATACATATTTTGCTCAGGTTCATTCCCCACTTTCTGTGCCCCTCTTATGTTCTTATAATCCCTTCCATTGGACTGGCCCTCATTGCTCTCAATATTCCTCCCTCATCCCAATGAGAAAGACCACTCCCAAGAAAATAAATAATAAATGTTGTTGCAGAAACTATGTATAAAGACGATCTTTAATAAACTGCTGATAGAGTGTAGGCTTTTGTATCCACTATAGATGCCATCATGGAAGCTCAGAAACAATAAATAAATAATCCTAAAGGTCTCTACATCTTACTAAAGAGAACTGGCAAATTCATTGTCAGTATTCACAAAGACATTGACACACACTCCTCCTACATTACAAATCTACAAATTAGGAGAATTGTACCACATATGAGAATACTAAACATGTAAACATTAGATTTCTATATGGAAATTAGATAAAAGAATTTGTAGTAAGTATCATTTTTGCAATTAGGTGATTCTGGAGGCATTTCCTAGCATAATTATTTCCTGGGTATTTGCTTGTTTCCTAGTTAAAGAGTAGCTTAATGTAGTCACTTGATTGACAATATTCCCAAGTTCTGAAGGTTTTGAACACTTGGAGGAGATTTTTGTTTTAGAAATGGTATTTCTGAATGAAGCATCCATTGTCTCTGTTCCATATTGTTAGCAAAACCAAGATGAGGTGCTTAGAACATGTGCCCGCCATCTGTGGAGGATGTGAGAGAAGATAGAGCAAACATCAAACCAGCCACATGAGCTTGTTTGTGGTAGCTGTGCTATATATGGTCATATATAGCCCAGAGATGTTTAGCAGAATCTAAATGAAGCCAAAAATCGTGGCTTCATCCTGTTAATGCTGGTACTCATGAGACTCAACGAACAGCTCACTTACCTTATCAGTGAGAAAGATAGAATTCAGCCCTTATCTGGTACCAACATCTATTTGACTTCTCACCTTCTTTACATCTCACTAGTAATACTTTGTCTTGCTCTTTTACACCTGAAGTTTCTGACATGGTGCCATCTCTGCCTCTGCCCAGACTCTGGAGGTTCCTTCTTCTTGACAACAAGAAAATCAGCTGTCTCAGTTAGCAACAACTAAAGTTCAGTAATGTACAAAGCAGAGATGTCTATGTCAAAAGGTACCCTGGTGTACTGAGCCCACTCTGTCCCACCAAAACTTACAGTTTTGAAGGCACAAGCCTTCAAGGGTTGGGAAGGAAAACAGCCATAAGACTGATGGCAGAATTTAGGTCAACATGTTACATTGATGAAATATGACATATTAAAAGATCCTTCAACTGTAACAGTTGCAGGTAATTAAGGGAAACAGAGATAGGACTGAGTCAAGATTGTCAAAGAACAAAAGAGTGTTTAAAGAGAATCATACTTAAGGAAAAGTTTTCACATATCAGAACAACCTGCTCAGATGGACTTATGGAAATTGCTGAACAAAACAATCTGGCAATACTTAAATTTTCCATGACCATGTCAAACATTCCAAGCAATAGATTGAACAAGTACGTAATTTTACTGATACTTGGCAAGAAAATCAGAAATGTCTATTTCTCCAACTACAAACAAGAGAAGGAAACTATTTAAGCAAGTCACATTCTTAACTTTCCACAGTTATTAATACTTCAATCATACTTTATAGTAGTAAACAAATGTAAGAGTCTGAGTTATAGAATCTAGTCCTATTGGTGAACTTATTATTTTGTTGCCAAGTTCCATAACAAAAGTAAGGGCGCTTACTTAGATTTTCAGTTAGCTATGAAAATAGGAGGGTAAAACATAATAGTGATATGTGGGCATAAATTGGCTTTAATCTTGAGGTTCAAAGTTCAAGATAAGATTTGATTTGACATTTTAATTTATTAAAATTCTTAATTATTTTTATTATATGAGTGTGAATAGTTTGCCTCTGTGTTTATCTGTACACCATGTTAGTACCTGATGCCCGCATACGGTGTTGGATTCCCTGGAACTGGAGTTCCAAATGGTTGTTAGATCACTGTGTATAACCACTGAGCCATGTCTTCAGCTCACTGGATTGCCAGTTTTGTGTGTGTTCATATTTCATTTCAGTTAGACTCTAAGTCCCAAGATTAAAATATTTAAAGCATGATGTAACTGGCCTCCATACTGTCTCTCACTGTTGATAACCATTGATTCCTAGAGTCCCACAGTCCATGTATACAGAGCACATGCATACACATGCACACTTGCATGCACACACACACACATACACACACACACACACACACACACACACACACACACTGACTCCATTCACTGACTGAACCATTACTTAATCAAGGGTGTAGAAAGGGAAAGCACCAGACGAGCGCAAACACTCAGAATTAGATTCCCAGGAAAAGCAAACAAAAAGGCAATAGAAGGAGGAAGTGGGAGATATTAAATTTTTCATTAGATATATCACACCGAAGCTGTTAGGCTTTGGGTTGGGAAAGAATGCTCTCTTGCTGACCCATCACAAGTCCATTCAACAAACAAACTTAGTAAACACCACACACACACACACACACACACACACACACACACACACAATCATGATTTCAACGGGCTTTGAAAACCTGTCCCAAAGACTTCTGTTGATGCTAGAAAAAAAAAAAGAATAATTGAGGAATCTTTAGGAACTTGGATTTTTTTTATAGCTTTTTGAATGAAGTGTAGGAGTGGATGGCTACAGCCTTACTCAGGGTTACATTCTGTGATTGCACTGGCATTGAAACACCTGTTCTATGCAAATGCTTCTTAGTCACAGAGTGCCAGTCTTGATATTGCTCTACAGACCCAAAAATATTAATTGTAAAACTATGTGACATTGTGAACATTCCTACAGTAAACCTTTCTTAGTTATTAGAATTGATAAAGGCTTGTTTATCTGTCCATCCTCTATCTTTCTGTGCATCTATGTGTCAATTGTATCTATCTACCTATCTATCTACATGTCTTTCCATCTCCAGAATATTGTCTGGAAAAAATTAAATACTGAATAAATGAATGAAATTCTTTTAAACCAACAGACTAACTAGAGGATGATTGCTAATAAATTAACCAGATTAGTTAAAAAGCATGAAAGCAATAAATACTTATAGCAGAGCATTTTACAGAATTAATCACTTATAAAATAAGAGGTAAAAAGGAGAAAAGATTAGAAATATAAATATTTAGGAGCCTTTCTGAAAGATTTACAGACACAGGATGAAGAAACACTAACTACGTATTGAGAAAATCTAGCCCTAGAATAAAGGATATTACTTTTACTCTGGTGAAAACTAAAGTCACTAGTTGTTTCTGAGAAGGAAAGATCTGCCATGAATTTGGAAGACTGTACATAAAGATACTATTCCACTGTTAATCAGAGGATTGTAGGTGATGGGACTAGATTACAATTAAAATGCAAGACCTTGTACTATATACACCTGATTCAGTGGATAGCCTTACAGCCAACCCTTGATGTGGGTAAATCAGCTCCAAGTGCATAGAGATACCTTTCTTGTGTGCCCAGCACAAGGGCTATGTGAGCATTCAAAGGAATGCTATACCACCATTGAACTTCCCAGTCACCAGCATATAGCTTACATGAGCCATTTGTTTTTATAACAGCACAGACCTCACTTACATTAGGTTTTATTTTTTTCTCATATATAACATATCTCTTGGTAGCTATCGTTGACTCTCACTTTTAATTAATGTGTCATCAATTTATTTAATTATATTTGCCTTATTTGTTCATTTTCACATAAAATTAAGGGAAAAAAGGAACAGCAGGTGTAGTTTTAGCCTATATCCTTTAGCACTGACTAATTTGCTAATTGAAATGTTCACTGTTGCACTTGTGATTAGGGGAGGGAGGTGAAAAATAGGCAACCAAAAGAGGAATATAATATTGTTAGACTGTTCACTCTCTCACAGTTGTCCATCTAAATCTTGACCAAGATTTAGTCAAGCAGAGAGCTTGGTTAGCTTAAAGAGATCTAGATTTGAAAGACACCTAAAAAGAGAGCTTAAAGGCTTTATAACCAATAACACTGTAATCCTTGCTCTAGTAAGAGTGGGCAGTCTTAATACCACAGGGAAACAAAAGGCACAAATGAGACACACGGTTAGGAGTTGCTGATGAGGCTGGGAGCTGCACATAAAAACCAGTCAGGGATTTCATGGACACTCTCCCCACACAACGACACAGTGATGCTTGGAAATGTAGATCCAGTAGGCTCTAAAAGCTGCTAGAGCCAGAGTTAAAATGTTAGTTGAATAATACATAGCTATTTCTCATCTTCAGAGTCTTGTATTTGAGATAGGAGAGAGTAAGAAAACGCCAACACGGAATCAACAGTCAAGGCTCACAGTCCTGGCTCCTCTAGACTGAAAGAAGTGGATATACAAAGGCATGGGACAACCTAGGAAAGGTTAGACCTCTAAAAGGTAGAAAACCTAGCTCACTTCTGCGGTGTATCAGGCCAGTAAAGCAGAGGACTTCCCCAAGGCTTCTTCTGAAAACTGTATGTACATAAACATTTACACACCCAAATAGATACATATATACACATATGTGTATATGTGTATTATATGTATACATACATACATGTATATATGTGTGGTTTTTTTACTAAATATATACATATAAATTAGTTTATATATATACACATATATAATTTATATATGTGTGTGTGTGTATATTTATATATATTAATTTAAAAGAACATCTTGATGGTCAGGATAAGCATAGGTGCTAAGGAATTTTCACAGGTTTCCCTTGTCTTCTGACTAGGTTTAGATTTTTTATGTTCTAACTAGCTTTTTTCTCTTTTGTCACCCTGTGTTGATGTAGGGGAGGTGGTCATTCTTTTCATAAGTAGGTGTTCTTATACACTGGACTAGACCCTGTAATAGTTTGCCTCATCAGCCATTTCTTTCCTTCTTCCCATGGGTTTTAACATGCAAGTAATAGCAAGAGAACAGTATTAGTGACTACAACAAAACATTAATATTAATGTTAATTATCTTAATCCAGACAGCTTTGTGTTTATCAGAAGCTCCATCTCTACTCTTTGTTTTGTTTTGTTTTGTTTTGTTTTGTTTTGTTTTGTTTTGTTTTGTTTTTCAAGACAGGGTTTTTCTGTGCAGCCCTGGCTGTCCCAGAACTCATACAGTAGACCAGGCTGGCCTCGAAACTCAGAGATCTGCCTGCATCTGTCTCCCAAGTGCTGGGATTAAATGTGGATACCACCACTCTGCAGCTCTTCTCTACTCTTTAACTGTATGGGACAAAATGTTTTGATATATTGCAGACCTTTTATCATTGTCTTAGACTGAGTATGAGGAATTAGTGGATAAAACAGTTTTCATGCCCAGATCTTTTAATGTCAGATTCTTGTTCTTTTTTTTTTCTTTTTCTTTTTCTTTTATTTTCATTGTATATATTTTTATTTACATTTCAAATGTTATCCCCTTTCCTGGTTTCCCCTCCAAAAACCACCATCCCCCTATCCTCTCCCCCCCTTGCCCACTCAACAACCCACCCACCCACTCCTGCTTCCTGGTCCTGGCATTCTGCCACACTGGGGCATACAGCCTTCATAAGACAAAGGGCCTCTCCTCCCATTGATGTCAGACTAGACCATCCTCTGCTGCATATGCAGTTGGAACCATGAGTCCCACCATGTGTGTGCTCTTTGGTTGGTGGTTTAGTCCATGGGAGCTCTGGGGGTACTGGCTAGCTCATATTGTTGTTCCTCCTATGGAGCTGCAAACCCCTTCAGCTTCTTGGGTCCTTTCTCTAGCTCCTTCATTGGGGATCCTGTGCTCAGTCCAATGGATGGCTGTGAGCATCCACCTCTGTATTTGTGAGGCACTGGAAAGAACCCAGATGTCTCTCAACAGAGGAATGGATACAGAAAATGTGGTACATTTTCACAATGGAGTACTACTCAGCTATTAAAAACAATGAATTTATAAAATTTGTAGGCAAATGGATGGATCTGGAGTATGTCATCCTGAGTGAGGTAACCCAATCACAAAAAAACACACATGATATGCACTCACTGATATGTGGATATTAGCCCAGAAGCCCAGAAGCTTGGAATGCCAAAGATACAATTCACAAACCACATGAAGCTCAAGAAGAAGGAAGACCATTGTATGGATACTTCTATCCATCTTAGAAGGGGGGAACAAAACACCCATGGAAAGAGTTACAGAGACAAAGTATGGAGTAGAGACTGAAGAAATGACCATCTAGAGACTGACTCATCTGGGGATCCATCCTATTTACAATCACCAAACCCAGACACTCTTGTGGATGCCAACAAGCGCTTGCTGACAGGAGCCTGATATAGTTCTCCCCTGAAAGACTCTGTCAGTGCCTCACAAATACAGAGGTGGATGCTCACAGATTCTTGTTCTTAACTGCAGCCTTTGCTGTCACCTCAGAATACACAAAACACCAATTTCTTGTTTCAAGGAAAAATAATGCCATTCACATTAATAGATATACAACCAATATATAATCCATGTTGGGATTCTACCTCACCTATTCCATCTAACTGTTAAACAAAGAGCCAAATGGATGAATTATGCCACATATTCTGATATATATAAATTCAAAGAATCAAAGGTGAGGTGAATAACAGGCCTGAACATAAGTGATCTTGTTTGACATTTTGACGTGCCTTCTCTCATTAAGTTGTAATCTCATCTTATTCTCACAATCAGGAATGTGTCAAGGGAGTACAGAATAATTTTGTGGAGGACACGCCCAGAAGAGCTAAGCAGACACATTTTCACAGATACTGCAGAGTACATGGCATGTAACGTATGAGTACACACGTGTCCGCTGCTTTGTTTCCTTGCTGGGACAAAACACCTAAGAAACTAAAAGAAATTAGGGATTATCTTGGCTCAGAGTTTGAGGATACAGCCCATCAATGCAGAGATGGTGTGTTGACAAAAGCATGGGGAGGTGCTCACAATAAAGAAAAAGAAAGTAAGAAATGTTGAGGCTCAGTTAGCTTTCTTCCTTGACCACAGCAGTTTTCATTTAGTCCAGGATCTCAGGCTATGAGATGATGTCATCTACATTCTGGGTAGGCTTTCTCAGTTAAGTCTTTCTTTAGAAAAGAAAAGAAAAAAAAAAGAAAAGAAAAGAAAAGAAAAGAAAAGAAAAGAAAAGGGAAGAGAAAAGAAAGGAAAGGAAAGGAAAGGAAAGGAAAGGAAAGGAAAGGAAAGGAAAGGAAAGGAAAGGAAAGGAAAGGAAAGGAAAGGAAAGGAAAGGAAAGGAAAGGAAAGGAAAGGAAAAGACAGATTCATGTTTCTTTTGTCTGTTTCCATGGTGCTTTTAAATCTTGTTAATTTAACAGTGAAGCTAAATCATCATACTATTCAAATCTTCAAAAAATAGTAGAAGCCACACTAGAAAGATTAGAGTTGGAGGGTCACAGGTTTACAATTAGCATGGGCTACACAGCATGACCCTTTTGTGAAAAAAAAGTGATATATATATATATATATGGAAGATGGGACTTTTTGTTTGGTTAGTTAGTTTGGCTTTGGTGTTTGGGGTTTTGTTTTCGTTTTGGGGGGGTTGGTGTTTGTGGATTTTGGTGGTTTCACAGTTCAAGGTATATCCATCATGGCAGAGAAGTTGGGACAGCAAAATCTATATGTACATATCATACCCACAATCAAAAAGAAGAGATCAATAAGACAAATATTGGTGCAAATTTTTATGGTAGGAAAAAGAACTATCAGATTTTCCAAAGGAGAGAAGTAACCAACATTCCTGACCAGCTTTGACTCCTGAAAACCAGAGTAATAACCACCAGCATGATGCAGATGCCCTAAGGGTTCAGTAGTGGCATGAATCCCTTAGCAGTAGTCAGCAACTCCCTAGTTTGACTTAGAAGCTCTCAGAGATAGGGAAACTATGCCTGGTACTAGAAACCTATATAAGTACTTGGGGCTGGCGAAATCGTAGATCTTTCAGGAGAACCTACAATTAATTTACTAAACCAGCATAATCCCTAACTGCATTCAATGGCACCAATCCTTATATCCAGAGATAAAAGGTAGTCCTCACCCTTCATAACAGTATCTTCTTTTTACAATAGACAGAAATCCTTACAGAAAACCACAGCCAAACAAAATGAAGAGTTGTAGAGTCTAGTTACAATGGACACATCTACAAACTCCTTCTGCATCTAAGGCTCAGGGAACATAGTCGAATAGGGATAGAAAGATTGTAAGTCTGAGAGGATCAGTGAATCTCTTAGTAACATCATAATCTACACCAAAAGTCTCACCAACATGGCTCCCTAAACATGAACTAAACATGACAATACCAATGGACATGCTAAAGTGAATGAGGGAAAGCCCACAAAGCCTCAACTCTATATAACAAACTACATGCAATTAAGGAATGCTAAGAGTGGGAGAAAGGACACCATTCTGGTTATCCAATACCAAATGGTCAGTCCTTTTAACATTCATGCAAGTAATACTATACAGAATGAGCAGAGAAGATTATATTTAGAAATATATATTATATACATATACACATAGACATGTAACAACAATTAATTTTTAAAAGCTGTGAATTTGAAAGAGAGCAAAAAGGGGTAGGTAAACGGAAAGGTTTGGAGGAAAGAAAGGGAGAGGAGAAACGAGAAATAATGTATTATATTTTCAAAGAGAAAAAAAAATGAATGCTAGGGTTCGGCTCCATGTTATACAGTCCAGAAATTTTGCCCAAGGAATGGTCCTACCTACAATTAAAATGGATCTTCCCACATTAATTAACACAAACAAGATAATCCCTCACGGCCCTTCTTGGAGGCTAACGTTAGTTTTAAAAATTCCACACAAATATGCCCAGAAGCCTGTCTCCTGTGAAAGCCTAGATTTTATCAAGTTGACAGTTAATGCTAAACATCACACCGTTTATAAGCAACCCTAAAAAAAAATCATTAACTGTAAGCCAGCATGAAAAACCATGCTATCACTCTGCTAGGTGAGTGTTGGGATGGGGTGGGAGCTGATTAGCAAAGTAAGAAAAGGAAAACTGAAACATTAAAACATAAATTTTAACATATAAAAGAGCATTGACTCTGTCTCTTGCTTGTTATATCAATATCAAGAGCTGATTTACCAAGCTACTACTGGAAATGTCCACCTAATACCCAGACAGCTTTTAGCTGATAATACCAGATTTACACTGGAGAAAGTGACAGCATTCCTGGATTTCTGCCCCACCCTTGTTTTTTGAGTATGTAAAGAAGAACAAGGAAAATTTTGTTGTATATTATTAACTCATCTAAATGATCTGAAATAGAAAAATAAGAAGTCTCTAAAGGCTGGTGACATGATGTAGTGAGTGAAGGTGCTTGCTGAACAAGCCTGACATCTCCAGAAAATTCAATCCCTAGAATACAAGTAAAGGAAGACAAAAGAAGTGGTATTCTGTTGTGAACATGCTCCTAGTCCCATGCAGGCAATTCCACCTCTCTCTCTCTCTCTCTCTCTCTCTCTCTCTCTCTCTCTCTCTCTCTCCTTCTCTTTCTCTTCCTCCCTCCCTCTCCCTTCTTCCTACTTCTTCTCTTCCCTCTCCCTCTTCCTCTCCCCCCCTCTGATGTGTGTGAGTGTGTGTGAACATAACAATAATAACAACAAATACTTAACATTTTAAAAAACAGAAACTCTGAGGAATTTAAGCAGTGTCAATTGTCCAGTAAAGAAAAGCAGAAAGTAAGAGTTACTTTCAGGGTCTGTCTGCATCTGAGTGACATGATTTCTCACACACTTGGTGCATCCAACTCAAACTCTGAATTTAAGATTTTCTAATGGAAATCTTCCCTCCAGTGGTCAAGGAGGCTGGCAGCCAGAATCACTGGGATCAAATGTTCCTCTCCACAGCAGGCGCTACAATGCAAGCCCAGAGAAGCACTGACCAGAGTGGAGGAGATGCTCCATCATTTCTATCATGATGAATAATGGCTTCTTGATCCCAGAATAACTAAGACTGAGTTGTAAGCAAGCAAATTTAAAATAAACTGCCTGGCAAATCTCCCATTTGCCATCGTTGCCTGAGAACTTTAAAAACTGAATATTTCAGAGGCCATCATTTTCAATCCTTTGTTATCATCTTGCAGATTGTTTCCAGACACTAACTGATTTTGCTATATTTCTATAGCATTATGGTTGAAAATGTGCACAAGACCATTTTGTAGAGAGCTTTGCTTTAGGTACTATTAGCTAGCAACACTGTTAAAGTGTTTCTTCCCTAACTAGCCCTTAGTATGAAATGGGATGGCATTGTCATAGGAAATCAAGGCAACCCTCATTTTCTCCAGCGCAGAATGGCCAATTCAAATGAATAAGCAGACGCTGAGTACAAAGTATGTATATTGAGAATGAGTGCTTGAGTAATGAGCTGCCTGCAAGCATCTAAATCAGTCTCTGTATCAGGGAAAGGAGGAAGAGAAAGAAGGAAGGGAATTCTGTCTATGCTGAATTGGTAGATATTGAACATAGCTGTCAATTAGAGATCTTCAGCCTGGATCTCCAATCAGATTGGAGAGATACACAAGAAGCAAATGAGAGGGCATTTAAAAGGACGGGAGTAGTTTTAAATAGCAGAATTACGAAGGAATGCCTGTCAACAATTACTGCTCCCTCAAAGTTGATGGACTTCTCCATTAGGCAGCTAGAGTTAAATGCTTCTGAGGTAGCTGTAGAGTTTTCTGAAGAAGGAACATACCCCAAGACTGCTCCCCCCATGAAAGAAATAAGGAGTCAGTATCCACGGTTCAGCTGCACTACAGGAATACCAACAATGTCTACAATACTTCATCTGTTTTGGGTTTGGGTCATTCAGATGTAAGCCTGGCTCAAACTCCAGATGTATACATACAGAAAGAGATTATAGGTAGATAAAACCAAACAAAAGTATCACCTGTTTGAGTATTTAGGATGAGTGTAAAGCAAATCTGAAGACCAAACAGACTTGGTTTCTCTAAGTCTCATAGAGAGGAATCAAAGAATCAGAGAAATCTGACCGCAAAATAGCCAAGTAAGAACTGCTTCACTGGCACTGGAAGATAGTTAAGGTGATAAACTGTAAGCCTGGGAATCTGAGTTCGATCCCCAGATCCCTCCTTAAATGTTGGGTATGTTGGCATGTGTTTGTAATCCCAGCATTCTGGAGATAACAAGCAAGTTTCTGCTGTTCCATTGACCAAGCAGCCTGCCCAGATCTAGGGGTACCAGATAAAAGTAAGAGACTTTCTCAAAAGCCAAGATAAGACAACACCTGGGGTTAAAGAGAGAACCCAAGAGCTGTAGGGGTCTGCAACCCTATAGATGGAACAACAATATGAACTAATCAGAACCCCCAGAACTCACATCTCTAGCAGCATATGTATTAGAAGTTGGCCTTGTTGGCCATTACTGGGGAAGAAAGGCCCTAGGTCTAGCAATGTTTGTAAGCCCCAGTACAGGGGAATGCCAGGGCCAAGTAGTGGGAGTGGGTGTGTAGGGGAGCAGGGCGGGGGAAGGGTATAGGAGACTTTTGGGATAGCACTTGTAATGTAAATGAAGAAATTATCTAATAAATAAATAAATAAAAGTCAGAAAAAATCTACTCCCTTTATGCATATACACACCCTTATGCATGTGTGTACCCTCATACATACATGCACACACACGTGTGCACACACACACACACAGAGAGAAAGAGAGACAGACAGACAGACAGACAGACAGACAGACAGACAGACAGAGAAAGAGAGAGACAGACAGACCGAGCGAGAGAGTCAAACAGACAGTGCTGATTGGTCCACCAGCACCAAGTGAACAAATGTCTCAATATAGTATTTAGAGATCTTGGCATTTGTATTTAGAGATCTTGGCATTTGTTACTCTTGGTCTCTGAGGAAGTACCAGCTCAGGACATGGACCTTTGTTTAGGTACAGGAGCATAAAGTACTAGTGCAGCTAGAATGTAGGTTACCTCTAGAACTTGTGAAAGCTTCCTGAAGCCAAAATGTTGTTTCACTTCTTCAAGTTCTCCTGATAAAATTAATACAAAGATATACTTGGAATATGATACCATCACAAAGTTGTCCATTCTGTCTGTTAGTTAGCAACTAACAAACAATGACTAGTTGTGGGCTTCGACATGGTATTTCATAGGGTTCTGGTACGTCCCCTGTTCTTGGGAAGTGCTGGTACAGACCAACTTGGCTCTGCCTTTGAATACCACCAATTCAAGCTGTCCCAGGGCTATTGTGTAGTTTTCTCTCCAGTGGAAGTCTATATATGTTGCTACATTACAACTTTAATGACTTTCCCCAGAAGTTTCCAAAAGCCTCCAACTAAATTTAATTTGAACATTGCCTATAGATTTGTCTACTGCTATAAAACATAAGTTTCTAGTTATCCTCAATGATAAGTGCTTGTCCTGCCGATGTTACAACTTCTCCAATTCACTCTCCTCTCTGCCTGCTCTCAGGCTCTACCAGTCACCTTGAGAAGTGACTGTGCACTCAGGCCTGGAGGTTCTCAGACTCGGGTCTCTATTCCTGCCATCATATGAGCACTGGGCCTCAACTAATTTGTGTAACATGGCCAAACACCATAACTGTTCATGTGCTTGGCAGGAGGACACCGTTAATAAAGTGTTTCCTATTCTTGCCACACAAAACCGGTTTTAGAAAGTTAATATATTAGAATTTTAAGCCTTACAGGTAGCAATCTTTAACACCATTCTGTTTGTACTGTCAGCTGCAATTGGCTACTCAAATTTAAGCAAAATTTAAAATTTAGTTATTCTGTCTCACCAACCATGTTCTTTTTTTTAAAAAAAGTGTTGCTTTGGTTTTAGTTGACAATTATTAATACATATTGATGGAGTACAGGGTGTTTATGGATACATGCATGCATTTTAGAGTGATCAAATTAGACCATCTAACACATTCCTACCCCAAATACTTAACCACTTGTACTGAAAACATTTAAACATTATTCCTTTGGCTATTCTGAAATGCATATCACTGTTAACTCTGGTCACACAATGCAGTTAAACCTAATTCTTTCTCTATCTGAAATGCTGCCTCCCCGCTCCCAGGCTCTGGAAACCCCAGTCTTCTCTGCTTCTTGCAGATCACACAGATGGCATTACATAGCATTTGTCACTGTGCACTTGATTTATTTCATCTCTTGAAATGTCCTCTAGGTCTATTCTATTACAAATGTCCTCTAGGTCTATTGCATTACAAGCAACCAAACATCTTGCTTTTTAAAGGCTGAGTTGTACTTCATTGTTCATAGATAATATCATTTAAATCCAGCCAGCCTCTGACAGGAATTTTGGTTATTTGGAGTGTTCCTATAATGAACATGGGAGTGCAGGAATCTCTTCAGCCAACTCATTTCAATTTTTTTGCATATATACACAGGACTAAAATTACCAGACATATGCTGATTCTATTTTTAGCTCTTGAGAACTCTCCACATTTTTCCAAAATTGCTAAACTAATTTACAACAATACCAACAGCATACAATGCCTTTTTCCCTACACAACATTTATTGTCCTTCATGTTTGTTTATTTCTTGAAAAAATTCCCTATACAGTTCAGGCTCCCTGGAATTCTCTATGTAGCCCAGGCTAGTCTTGAACTCTCAGACCACCTGTCTCAGATCTCTAAGTGCAGGGATTATAAGCATTGACGAAGTTACTCAGCCTCTTTCATCTTTTTTATAGTAATCAATCTAAGCGTTAATTGACAACTCACTATGGACTTAATTTGTACTTCTCTGCCAACTAAAGATGTTCAGTACTTTTCACATAGCTTTTGGCCGTTTGTACACTAGGAACTTCTGTGTAAGTCATCTGTCAATTTTTGTTTCTTTTTTAAGTAACTTTAGTGGTTACAAACTGTCAGTTTTCTTTTGTCTGAGAAAGTCATTACCTTCATTTCTGAAACACAGGACAGCTAGGTAAAGTGTCCTTAGTTGATAGCCCTTTTTCCCCCTTTAGAAATTCTGAATATATCACACCACTCTTCTCTGGCTTACAAGGCTTCTGCTAAGAAACCCTCTGACAGTCTAATGATGCTTTCCTTGTATGTGGCCAATCATTCTGCTGCTTCCCACTCTCTCTGCCTTTAACTTTAGGCCATTTGATGGAGGTGTGTCGTTTTAGTTCTTTCATGCTGGGGATTGAACCTGGGGCCTCACGTCTGCTTGGGAATCACTCTACCCCTGAGCCACACCCCTACCCCTCTCACATCTTTATGTGGATATCTGAAAGCAGACTGTCTGATAATCTTTGGACTTCTTGGACCTGGTTCTCCATTTCTTACCTCCGATTTAAAGAGTTTTCTACCATTATTTCTCCATATGCATTATTTTCTTTGCTGAGATCATACAACACTTTCCCCAACTCTTTTCTCTTTCTTCCTCATCATTGAATTGGATGACTCCTGAACATCCATCTTTGATTTCACTAGCTTCTTTTTATTATTATTATTTAACTAGCTTTCACCTCTGGTGAGACCTGTTGAATCCACGTGTAATACCCCGCCCCCACTATCATGATATTTTTTTTTTTTGTACTTTCAAATGTTTCTCTTCACCACAGGTCTAAGTTTACGCCTGCATTGTGACACCAATAAGCATGTTTCTGACAATTATTTTAAACTATAAGGTAAAGCATTAATGTACCGGTCAGCTTGACCCAGCCTGGCATCACCTGACAGGAGATCCTCAGATGCACCTTAGCGTTCACTGATGCTATAAGTACATTTAGCCAATACCATGTCCGACTTTCCAGAAGCTTTATGCAAGTGGAACAAAGCAAGTAAAAAGAAGACAATAAATCTTGGATGCGAGAGTTCTTATCTGATGATACTTTATTATTGAATTTGTGGCAAAATCCTTTAGTATTTTAATACAGATTTAGTAGATTCTTATGAGGAAGCAACTAGGTTGGAGGGAAGCTTTTTGATTCAAGAGTATCAGTGATTATTGTAGAATCATAACCAACTTTAAGATGTCAACCATTTTCCTCTTCATTTCCAAATTTTCCATATAGATTACTAATATGGAAGTCATAAAAAGGAAATCTTTCCCATAGTTAGCTAAATACATCTTTGGAATTTGAATTTTTATTGGGTATTTTATTTATTTACATTTTAAATGTTATCCCCTTTCCTGGTTTCCCCTCTGGAAACCCCCATCCCTTTCCCTGCTTTTTAGAGGGTGCATTTCCACTCCTACCTCCCTGCCTGGCATTCCCTTACACTGGGGCATAGAGCCTTCCCAGGATTAAGGGCCTCTCCTCCCAATGATGTCTGACAATGCCATCCTCTGCTACATATGCTGCTGGAGCCATGGGTCCCTCCATGTGTACTCTTTGGTTGTTGGCTTAGTCCTTGGGAGCTCTGGGGGTACTGGTTGGTTTATATTGTTGTTCTTCCTGTGGGATTGCAAACCTCTTCAGCTCCTTCAATCCTTTCTCTAACTCCTCCATTGGGGACCCTGTGCTAGGCCCAATGGTTGGCTGTGAGCATATGCCTCTGTATTTGTCAGGCTCTGCCAGAGTCTCTCAGGAGACAGTTATAACATGCTCCTGTCAACAAGCACTTCTTGGCATACACAATAGAGTAGGAGTTTGGTGACTCTATGTGGGATGGATCCCCAGGTGAGGCAGTCTCTGGATGCCCTTTCCTTCAGTCTCTGTTCCATGTTTTGTCTCTGTATTACCTCCTGTGAGTATTTTTCCCCCTTCTAAGAAGGAATGAAACATCCACACGTTGGTCTTCCTTCTTGAGCTTCATGTGGTCTATGAATTGTATCTTGGGTATTCTGAGCTTTTGGGCTAATATATACTTATCAGTGAGTGTGTACCATGTGTGTTCTTCTGTGACTGGGTTACCTCTCTCAGGATGATATTTTCTAATTCTATACATTTGCCTAGAAATTTCATGAATTCATTGTTTTTAACAGCTGAGTAGTAGTACTTCATTGCAAATAATGTGCCACATTTTCTGTATCCATTCCTCTGTTGAAGGACATCTGGGTTCTTTCCAGGAATTTGAATTTTAACTTGAAGGCCATCACTGACCATCCGTACCCAGTGGCTGAAAACAGTAGCTGGAAATGCCCCTGCAGCAGGGCTTTAAGAGAGTGAAATCTGAGAAACAATTCAAGCATTAAAATACAAACTTAAAACACCATCTTCGGGAGCTAGGCCAATGCCACTACTAGCACAGTGCTTACTTCACAGGCATGAAGACCTGAGCTCAGGTGCTAAGCATCTGTCTCAAAGGTGGGGTATGGTGACATGCACCTGTTCTCCAAATGCTGCAGGACACAGAGATCCCCGAGGCTTACTGGCCAATCTAACGGAATCACTGAGCTGCAGGTTCAATGAGAGAGTCCGTCTCAAAAAAAAAAAAAAAAAAAAAAAACCAAGGTGGAAAGCAATAGAGAATGACATACCACACCACATACCACACCGAAATCTGCCTCCACGCCCCACACATGTGCATGCTCCACACACAAATACAAATTTAAACACCCTCCACTCTCTAGTTTTGATTTAAAGAAAGCACCTGTAGTTCTGTACAAAGAAAGGACTCGAGCTAATACCCCTTTAAGATCCCTAGCTGGGACTCTCATTTAAATTCCCCCTTTCCATTCCACAGCTGTTGCCATGTTTTCCAAAAAGACTCTGGAGCTTAATTTGGATTTGAGCACTTTTGAGCCCACACGGACCTAATGAGAAACTGCACATCAGCAGTCTGGTACCACTTACACATCCTTTCCTCAAACAAATCATCTAATACCTCCTCTGCGAGTCAATGAATTTATTAAAGACAAATAGTCAGTCCTGCCGGCAAGGCCTGCAGAATGCAGCGTCTTGACTAAGTGACATTTAGGCAAGTTGTAACTCTAATGGCAAAGAAAACAGTAGCAGCTCCGTCCTTAAACCTCTGTCCCATGGTAGACATCATTTCCAATATCCTGCACAAACTCTTTGAAGGGTGTGGGGCCTGACAAACCCCAGGGGGGCTTCTTCAAAAATGAGTCACTGGAAGGAAGCATCAAGCTAAATTTATTGGTTATCATCTCCCATGATTGCATAAAAAAATAAAATTAAAAGGAAGCCTCCGAAGGGTGCTTTATCAAGCTTGGTAATGCCATCATGGCTGACAGTGGGGTCATAAAAGCATATTAGTGACCCCCCAGCGGAACATGTTTACTGGTGAAGTCAGAAAGATTGATGGTTTAGCCAGGACGTGGTATTTGAGTTCAACATGCTGTTGCTGTTAGTCTGGAAAGTGCAAGGATCATCTCATGCAAGACACCCGACAAAAGTCTGAAACAGGCTCAATGGCATCATCTTAATAGACCTACTGACTCCTCATAGGAGGCTCTGAAACACAGAATAGACTGCTATTCTAGAGCGGTCAGAGTGCCTCTTACTTAGCTCTGCCAGCCCTGTGCTGAAGCCCAGGGTCAGCCAAGACAAATCTGCTTCACACATAGACCAACTCTCAGCAGACTCTGGTTGACTGTTGGGGTCTTTGCAGAAACTCCCCTGCCTCCTGGCATTCACTGCAGCCAAGATTAGTTTTTGTCATGTCCCCTTTGTGCTGTTATAAAAGAACACCTGAGATTAGGTGATTCATAAACTGAAATTGGTTTCATAAGGAGACTGGAATCAAGGCATTGGCAAGTTTAGCATCCAGTCTGTTCCTCATAGATGGTACATTTTAAGTACTCTCACATGGTGGGAAAAAGTCCGTGAAACCGAAGGGTGTTTAAAATGTTCCCACTGACCTCAATAGCTCTTTACACCACCGCATTGGTAAGGAAGTTTCAGCGTATGCAGTTGAGGGGAAACACTAGAACCACAGGAGGTTCTTGACTATGAGTATAAATATTTTTTTTGTGTTTAATAAGAAAAGGAAAGACAGGGATATGTTTAGTAGAGGCATGGTATGGTGCAGGGGAAGGGGGTGCCTCTGTGGGTCCATGATGAGGAATCCCTTCCCAGAGATAGCAACCACACAACTTAGAACATGCAGAGGGGAGCTGAGGAGGTAGTAGAACACACACACACACACACACACACACACACACACAGAGAGAGAGAGAGAGAGAGAGAGAGAGTAGAGGAGTAGAGGCTGGCCATGGAGAGAGAGAGTAGGGTATGGGGAGAGAAAAGAGCAAGCAAGTGAAGAGGAGGCAAGCATCCCTTGTATACTAAGTCTGGCATACCTGGCTATTGTCAAGTACCTGTGGGGCAGGGCTTAGAAGAAATGCTAACAATATGAATACTCCAGAAAACAATAAATGGAACCAAACAACCATGCAAGTTTTTCTAGGAGTCTCTCAAAATTTCTGTTAAGGAAGCTACTATTCTCCTCATCCTATAAATGAGGAAACTGAATCTCTGTGCTTACCAGTGACTCAGGCTAGCAATGATCCAGACTCAGCTCTATGTCTTCTTCATTGGTCCCATGGTCAAGGGTGATTCCACTAAAAATGGTCTTAGAAACAACTAAGGCAGCTTCTTGATTCACTCAGCTTCCTCTTGAATATAATTAATTAATGAAAAATAATACAAACTCCCAAGGGCTTTTTGCCCACATGTCCATAGAGAATTTACATGTTTAAGCGTAATCTCATTTGAACTTGTTAACATGCAAATCGGGTGCTCATATTTATCTATATCATGTGACTTAAAAATATGAGACAGGGAGACGTTTGATGGCTTCTCTATAGTCATGAGATCTACAAATGCTGGAGCCTGGATCAGATGACTAGATAGTTATTAGATGGTTATTAGAATACACTGTAATTTTGAGATGAAGAGGTTTGAGAAATCAGGCAAAGGAATAAAATTTTTAAATTACCTATCATTTCACTGCTGCCTGGGTGCCTAAGAAGCTAAGGAAAGATATCTTTCCTTACCCTGCAGTACAGACAGTGCAGATTCAGAGACCGGAAGAAGACAGTCTCTTCCAAAGTATCTTCCGTTGGAATTGGTTCACGCATATCTGAGCTGGGGAAGCTGCAGGCATGTCAGGGGCAGTAAAACCAATCGTGTCTTCCTTTTTCTTAGAAGATAGAGCCAGCGACAAGATGAAGGGACTCCTTCAAACCAGGCCCTGCCTCAACTTCATTGACCCTCAGATTCAGCCCCTACCCACCCCACCAAGCTTCTGCCACTGTTATCTGAAGCATAAACTGCCACACAGTTGAAAACTGTCATTCTGATCAAGCATAGACATTGCTGGAGAAGCCAAGCGCCACTGGATGTGGCTATCAGGTTAATGCTTTGAAGAAAGAGCTGAAACTGGATTTGGGTATGTATTTGGGAAACAGCTGGAAGCAGTTTGGAGGAAGGCTGTGGCAAGCACAGAAGGCAAAGTTTTGCCCAAAGGCACCGTTGTTACAGCCCTGCTTTGAGTTGATGTGCTTATGTGTGTGTCTCTCCAGCTGGTGGAGTTTTGCTAGTCCCAAAGTGGGAGACTTAAAGAACTTCTGTTCCTTAAAATGGGCTTCTTCTTTGTATCAGTACATTGGAGCCACTTCCTGATTATAGTCTATAGTATTATCACCTTCCATCATCCTATATAGATACAGATTTGTTATAGTTGCTTCTTGATCTAGTCCTACGACCATCAGTCCCTCCACAACTACTTGAAGAACTAGTCATGGGTATCTTAGAACACTGAAACAGTTTAATTGAAGGCATCATCTCAGTAACTTTGAAAAACTCCATGAAAAGTATCAGTCTGAAAAACTTACAAAATAGGCATTTCTCTCTATGTTCGAAGGCTGATTCGAAGAGCAAGGTGCTGGCAGAACTGGCATCTTGTAGAAATCCACTCTTCGATTTGTGAGTGGGCATCTTCCTCGTGTATCCTCAAATGGCAAAGGGTGGAAAAGGAAGAAACACAGCTCCTTCTCCTCTCTGATCATGATGTCTCCCAATCAGAATAGTCTCCAGATGTCATGTAGAAACTATCAAATAAAAACTTTCATAAATCACATCGCTAAATTTTTCCTAACCAATATCAATCCCGATATTAATTTTTATATAAAATACTTGAAAGGATTCTTTTAGCTAGCCAGAGACATAACATAATAGGTTAGGTTAAATGCACATTGCTTTATTTGCAGATCCAATAATATAGATTATCAAATCAAGGGTTAATGTATGCATGCTCTTAGATATTAGAAGAACTCACTGGTAACAATTAGATGATTATTAGAATACACAATCATCTTTTTGTAACATCATATACACACAAAGAAATAAAATACTATAGAGGCTCCTGGTTTGGAGTATTCTTAGTTTAAAAAAAAAAAAGATGTTTGTTGGAAACAGATGGCAAGAAAAGAGAGCAGCAGACCTTGGGGGATGCTGTGTAGCAAGCTGCCCACTGGGGGCCTCTCGGTGTGGTAGTTAGAGCAAATGGCTCAGGGAGGGAAGGTGCTTGGGTCCCAACTCATGCAGAACGGGTCTCTTCAGTGAGAAGGTGTGTGTGGATGTGTGTCAGACGATGCCTTAGGGAAATCATTTAACCTCCCTGAGACTCAGCTAAGCCAACCATAAAACTTCCCTGGAAAGGAAAACTGGCATCTGAGTTATTTGTTGCCAAAAAAGAAGAAAAACAACAAAAAAAGAGAGACCCACTTTACTCTCACTTGTGACTGCCCCCCTCCCTTCATGGTTACCATCATTTGTGGTCTTCCTATTTATGTAGAGTATGCGCTAAATGGAGCAATACAGTGCATGCTGGGTGTTTGTCATTTGCCCGAGGCTGTGTGAGTGTAGTCCCAGATTTGTGAACTTCATAGTCCACTGAAATTTTAAAATAGGATGTTAGGCACCACACGAGCCTGTCAACTATATTATTGTCTTAGCAGCAAAATAAATAAATGAATGAATGATAAAAATGTGGATGATTTATTTCAATGCTTAAAATATAGTTATATAAATATTTTACTTCAATGTCGTATTATTTCTTCTTTGGTGATGGCCTGAAGGAATCTATTATGGATTGCTGAAGGCCTAGAGAGAGACATTTTGGAATAGTTAGTCTGTGTTATGTAGACAGAAAAAGGTAGCTGTTAACACCCCATGCTTTTAGCACAGACTCAATTGTAGATATTTAAATTCACATACATGGGAAGGTGGCTCCTCAGGACAGCACCCATTCAGTGATATGTAGCAAAGGTGCGCTAGGTACAAAATAGGCACAGACCTGTCTATAAAGGGAAGTGAACTTGATGCCAGGATATTTATATCTAGATAGATCACTTCCCATTACATGAAGGGAGAAGGAAAAGGTGAGCTGTTTTGGACAGGTGAAGGCAATAAAACCTTGTGAAGTTTTGTTTCACTTTGGAGAAGTGAAGGCAATGAAAACTTGACAAGAAAACCAATTGGAGTTACTTGAGAGCTGTGAGGAAAGAAAATATAGGCTCCCACCTAGTGCACAGGTCTACTTGTGGGCAGTATGAGAAGACAACCATGTTGGATGCCATAGCTTCTGCATTGAATAGATTCAGAGAGATTTTGGGGTTAGCACTTAGAACAGATCTGGAACTTCAAGAATTGGGGGGCGGGGGGGGGCAGATTACTACGTCTGAATTCAGATTTTATGAAACATGGCCACACTATTCACCTGCACTTTATCAATTTCTCTATTCCTTCAACAGAAGCAAAGTTAAGTAGCAATGGAAAATAAAAATAACCGATTTGGCCCAAAATACCCATTTTATGTCTCTTTCCAGAAACTGTATGTCAACTGATGCCCAAACTATTTCATGCAAACAAAATATAACAACTAGCATAAATTCTGACTAGTATTCAGGGCAGGACTACACTGTGATGCTTTTTTTTTTTGAGTGCTTTAGAATGGCTTGTCATGGTGTCTGAAAGTCATCAGAAAGACAACCCAGATGTGCTCTTTCAGCCCAAGTATACCCAGTGAAGAGTTAAAATTAAGGTGGGAGATTGAAGAATGATGATCCTCCTGGAAGAGAAATGCCAAAGAAGCTTGTCACATAATGATGTAGTGACTCAATGAAAAGATGAAAGCCATGACAAATTAAGCATGATCATGGGACAGAGACTGGAACCAAGCTCAGGAGAGTTCTCAGTGAGTATGGGTATCTAAAGTGATGCATGAGAGAGAGACAGAGAGAGCTGTCAATCAGCACAGTGCCTTAGTCCTTACATTAGAGATGCTGTCCACGTGATCCAGGCACCTAGGGGACCATACTTATCTAGATCCCTGAGGACATATAAAAGATGATGAATATATAAAAGTATGTTTTGGATTTGGAAGGATATTATGCTGCCCAAGAACTTGGGGTTTGATGAGATTTATTACTCTATAAACCTGAGTATCAATTTTCATGATTTAGTCATAAAGATTATATTGTAGAAAATATGGGTGGAAAAGTGTTGACTCGTTGATGCTACAAAACTATCTTATTCGTCAATAAATCCCCCAAGACAGGTTGATGTTGCATAATAAGTGGTTTCTTTCCTAAAACTTAAATGTGTATATATTATTTATAGGATAGTGATATGAAAAAACTTAAAGTAGTATAGGTATATGCTATGATCTTTCCATTTTTCTTTGATAAATGCCATTATAAAATGTGTACATTATACATGTGCTTAGGCTTAATCTCTCTGATATTTCTTAATGCTCAGTTTCCAAAAGTTATTTAAAATATAATTAAGATAATATTGTAGGTTGCAAAAGGAAAAATAGGAAACGAATGAAATACTGAAATGGCACCATATGGTTATGCCATTACAGAGATCTATCTGAATTACAGGCATCTTAGCAAAAGGTTTTAAAGAAATAAATCTTTCTCACCTGCTAAAAGACTTCTATATGAAATAACTAGACACTGTAACCCATTTCTTTTTCCATCCAACAGTAGTTTAATAAAAATAAATGCTAAGGTATTACAGGTTGGAACGAGTGTGATTTAAATTTTACCCCTGTACAGAGCACACACACTCAAATGAAGCCACTTTAGATTCCGTGTTTGTGTGTGTGTGTGTGTGTGTGTGTGTGTGTGTGTGTGTGTGTGTACTCACACCCATGTGCACATGCATGTACGTGCCTGTAAGTTTCTGAATAGTACAGAATGAACTCTCTTTCCTGGTATTCATTGACAAAACACAACATTAAAAATACTCCAAGAAGTGAATTTCTACTATGTCTTCTCCAAGTTACTAGTAATAGTAATAACTGGGCAGCTGTATAAGCTATTCTCTTGAACGACCTCACCAGGAAATGGCCAGGCACAGCAGGAATCCCAGGCCACCATCAGTTAGGGTTAACATGAAATTGTTTCCATGTGAACTCAGCAAATATGGGGTCAGTCGCTGCTGACTCCCAAGTAGATGTCATCTGTGTAGCGTGTTTTCTTGCTGGGTTACTTGGCTGCCAACAATTGGCCTTGATGTTCCAGGAACTGCCTCCCTCTTACAGTTTTAATTTCAGATCTCACCAGGCTATTCCCGAAGCGTAACACCCACTGACCTACTTCGGGATCAGATAGGCAGTGGCCCATTCACTCAGGCAAAACTCTTAGGAAGACAAAAAAAAAAAAAAAAAAAAAAACATAATCTTCATCTTGCCCTCTGTCCTGTCGATTAGTGAATTCTGTGGCTTCATCCAGAGTAAAACACTGGAGTTTTGCCACGGCAGGTTCTTGTCAGTGAAGAAAACCTTGAATTCTGTTTTCTAATCCTCCTGAAATGCCCAGTGGGAAGAAATGATATTTATGGAGGATTGTGTGAAGGACACGAAGTCCATAAATTCCCCTGACTGGTTTACATTTTACCCTTGGATCAAAACAGACTGTGAGAGAGTGATATATTCTAGCCCTTTTGATTGAGACCCTCTGTGGGATTGTTTCCTGCTAAATTGATTTTTTTATTATTTTTTTCTTTTTAATTAAATTAAGTGTAATTGTGAGAAACAGAAAGCTAGTGTGTGCGAGGGAGAGGGAGGAGGTGTGGAGCCCATTTATTCTTAGTCCTCGGCTCTGCCCTCAGGGAGTCTAATTTGGGTGGGGCCCAGAACTCTCGCTTTTAATCAAGCTTTGTAATTTCAATACAACTATCTAGAAAATACACTGTGGATGAAACTGCCCTTGACAAGCTAGAGAAATATCTGGATAACTAACTCCAGAAAAATTATGCATGTGTGCATGGTAGACTCTGAGCAATTTCAGGACTCTCGAAAGTGTTTTCACGGAGGACATATTTGGACCCCTTTTACTGAAGAAACACTTAAGCTTTGTAAGCACAGCACGTACCACTCTTCAAAACAGGGCAGTAGAGAAATTGTCTCTGGGTTTCTGTAACAATTTTTTCAGAGGAAATAGCTGGGATTGGTTTTGTTACTCATTCTTATAAGACATCATGATAATTTTTTTTTTTGCCTTGTCTACAGAAAACTACTATCAAAATGTTCAACTGAGACAATGATCTTTTCTGCCATGCAGGTTCTTGACAGGGAAAAAAAAAAACCTGAAAATTTTGGCTTGGTGATATATATACACAAATCTCAACACTAAAGCAGGAAGATCAAAAGTCTGAGGCTACCTTGGGCTATGTATAAAACTCTTCTTCAAAAATAAAAAAACAAGAACTACAGTTCTGTTTAGTTACCTTCCTAAAATACCCAGTATTTGCTAAATATCAGATGTTATTAATAATGCATATCTATTTTATTTCAAATGTGATCTTCTAATCAAAACTGTTTGCTGAAATTCACCCCTGAATATATTTCCCTTTTGTATTGTAGACATTCATGAATAAATAAATATATGCTTAATTAAATTATTCTTTTATGTTAGCAAACAGATTGTCACTTCAAGTCGCCCTATAAGTGTTAAGATGGGTTAGGAAATCACCATTGTTTTTGTCATTAATTCCCTCTGACAGTTGTAAAAACAACATTTCATCTGGAATGATGGTTTGAAAGTAATACCAGATCTTCCCTCTATAATTTTCTAAAGAGAGAAAAAAATACCAATACTTTCATATATTTTATATTCAGCTTACAAATTCTTTTATTTTTTTTTTCAGATAGACTCTTTTTGTTGTTGTTGTTTTGTTTTTTAAGACAAGGTTTCTCTGTGTAGCCTTGCCTGTCCTGGAACTCACTCTGTAGACCAGGCTGACCTCCAACTCAGAGATCCACCTGCCTCTGCCTCCAATTGCTAGGTTTAAAGGTATGTGCCACCATAGTCTGGCTGAGATGGAATCTTACCATAGCCACAGACTTATCTGGAATTCACTATCCTTCTGAGGCTTGCCCTAACTCACGGCAATCCTCCCTTGTTAACCTTCCAAGTAACAGAATCAGAGTCAGGCACTACCAAACCCAACCTAGATTTAAAACTAAGGGACAGGAAGAAAACTGAACTAGATATAAGGCCCAAGCATGTAATGTCACCTGAAGGAAGGACTGAGCGATTCTGAATGCAAAATGTGGAAGAAACATGGGATTTTGGTACCTCAGACATAATCAGTGTCGCTATTGAGAAAGAGATAACAGACTTAAAAAGTCTTCTCAGCAAGAGAGGCCCCTTGGTGTAGCAAACTTTATATGCCCCAGTACAGGGGAACACCAGGGCCAAGAAGTGGGAGTGAGTGGGTAGGGAAGCAGGGTGGGGGGAGGGTATAGGGGACTTTTGGGATAGCATTTGAAATGTAAATGAAGAAAATATCTAATAAAAAAAATAAGCCAAAAAAAAAAGTCTCCCCAGCATTTCAAAGGAACTCATTAATCTAGTTTAGCTGCTGTCCATAGCCTGGTGTGTACAGCTCTATGTGTGATGGAGGCTAAGTTAGATGGCAAGAAGATGAAGAGGAGGATGTAATGATGATAGCGGTGGATCAAATGATAACTGTGATGGTTAATGTTGATTGTCAGCTTGACAGACTTTAAGATCACCTGAGGCACAGGCCTCCGGGCATGACTGTGGGGATGATCTTGCCTACACTAGCTGAGGTGAGAAAACTGGCTTACCGTGGGTGGCACTGATCCTGGCTGGAAACCTTGATTATATAACTGAGTGGATGCATGTATTCATTGTCTCTCTGCTTCCGGAATGTGATGAGATGCCACCAGCTGTTTCTGGTTCCTGCTGCTGTAAATTCTCACGGGAGACTATACCCTTGAACTGTGAGCCAAGCAAAACCCTTTCTCATTCTACATTAGTCAAGATATTTTATAACAGTTAGATAAAGGAAACTAAGGCAGAAAAAAAATGTGGTGATAATGATGATAATGGCTATGACGGTGTCTGTGGCATTCATGATTACATTTATGCTGATGACAGCGATGAACATGATGCAGATGAGGTACTGCTGGTAATGATACTGATAACGACGATGCCTCTGATGGTTAGCTTTAATTTTCATATTGACAAAACTCAGAATCACCTGGGAAAGAGTCTCAAGTACAGATTGTTTATCGTAGGTTGGCCTATGGATACGTCTTTCTGTATTGTATTAGTCAAATTAACAGAGAGAGGAAGATCCAGCCCAGCAAGAGAGGGTACTATTTAGGAAAGGGTCCCTGAAGTGTGTAAGAGTGGAGAAATCAAGTTGATCAGCAGCAAGAGGATATTTTCCAGTCATTTCCCTCTGCTCTTGACTATGGATTTAATTAGCTACTTCAAGCTCCTAACCACTGTGACTTTCCTGCTCCAATGGACTATATTGCTAGAATTCTAAGGAAAAAAAATGAACTCCTTTTCCACTAAGTTGATTTTGTCAGGGTATTTTATTGAGGCAAAAGAATTTAAGCTAGGATAATGTTGATGGCAATGATCGTGATGATGATGATGATGATGATGATCTTGATAAAGTGCTGCTGCTACTGGTGACAATAATTGCATCAATGGAGACGGTAGTTTTGATGATGGTCTTGATGAAATTGGTGACCATGATGTTGAGGAGGTTATTGATGATGACGTCAATGGTGATAATTATGTCGGGGATGATGCCAATGGCAATGGCAATAATGTTGGTGGCAGTAATTACTATTTTGTTGATTAGGTTGCTAATGATGGTCCAAGTGGTAATGATAATAACTTCAGTGATCATGCTAATGGTAGTAATAAAACAATGATAGTGATGGCAATGATGGCCGTCATGTTGATGGCAACAGTGATGGTGACAGCCATGACGGCCACAAAGGTTTGCACTTTTCTTCAGATTCTAAGTGATGTGGAATATATCTATAGCCCGTCAAAACTTCATGTAATTTAGGAACAAGGTCTGCTCTAAATCATTGCTAGGAACATGTTCTGCCTGACCAAGTCTACCATGGTTGGAGTTCCATGCATCAGCCTAAATATAAATGCTTAAATCCCTGTCATATTAGCACTGATTTGTTTGTATTTGACAAGTCTAAGATAGTTTCAATTTAATCCAGACACAGTAAGTTTTCCTTGCATCCTTTAAGGAATATTATGAGTACTTACATATGTTAACTGGATACTAGATGTACTTACTTGAAACATAGCTTGTATAGGTTGCACAGTGTAGACTTTTATCTGGTTAATTTTTTCTGGTAGTTCTCTATAAGCTGAATCTTATAAGAGGAAATATTGTAGTTTTAATTTTGATTATTTAGTGTGTGTGTATGTGTATGAGAGAGAGAAAGAGAGAGAGAGAGAGAGAGAGAGAGAGAGAGAGAGAGAGAGAGAGAGAGAACATGAGTGAAGGCACTCACACTTGCACATATGGACGCCAGAGGACAACTACCTTTGGGTGTTTGTTTTCTCTTCCCACCTTGTTAAGGCAGGATCTCTCTTGTTTTTGCTGTTGTACCACACATTCATGGCTAGCTGGCTTAGCGCTTCTGTGCAGTTCTTCTGTCTTCGGCTTCTGTCTCATCATAAGATAATGCATGCCATGACATTACATCTGAATCTTACCTGGGTTCAAGTACCAAACTCAGGAGGTCATGTTTGCACATGCTTTCATCTGCTTTACCCACAAGGTTCATTTTGTAGTAACCTTAACGGAATTCAGATCAGCAATATACATTTCTACTACATTCGAGAAAGCAATTTGCAAATCAGCCATGCCATACACTCTATCCTGAAAATGCAATTTTAATCAGAATGAACCTATTTAAACTCAGTAGATGACTCGGGACATTCTACTCAGAAAAAAATGAAAATAATACCTGTGCATTGGTAGGGAATTTAAAACAGGAAGAAAATAACACCTAAAAAATCATTAAACCAATATTTTTTTAAAAACCTTCATAGATTTTTAGCCAAATGTCATCGTTGAATTCCAGTACAGATGCAAATTTTGGGAAGGCATGGGAGAATTTTTCTTAAAGCTTCTCTAACATTTCAGGCATTCATTGTTCTTGATTGCAATGTATCAAAGGTGAATTGAAACCCATAGTAGAGATTTGGGCAGTCAAAGATACACACACACACACACACACACACACACACACACACACACACACACTGTCTCCAGTTCAATGTTCAAGATTTTATTTTATTTTTTGGTTGTTTTTGTTATTTGTCTATATTAGTTTTACAAAGCAATGAGTTTCATAAAAAAACAATTCTGTTCAAGTATATTAATTACTTTATGCTCCCCCACCCCTAAGAGTCTCTCTTGCCCCTCCTAGTCCTCTTCCTCTTCCCATAGACTCCTCTTCCTACTCTCATATCCTAGGTACAGGTGTACTGTGGAGTTTCCACATAGGAATGGAATCATGTGATGTTTGGGTTTTGTGTCTACCAGGCTGATTTTTCTACCCAGGAATTAGATAGTAAAGCTCATTACATTTGCCTGTACAGTTATTTAAAGGAATTCTGCAGCGACACATTAGTGCTGTCACCTGGCTATAGGAAGTTTGCCATTCTTCAACATAATCAGAGCTAAAGGGTAAGCTAGCAGTTGGTGCTTTGCCAAGTCGAAAATAACATTTAACAGGCTTTTAATCTATTGCGTGGATTATAGTCCCCAAGGGTGCTGTCGTAGTCCACAGATTTTGAAAATTAGAACAAAGGGTCCTTTTTCACACCAGAATCATAGCTGGTGGTGTTATTATTTTGGCTTTCAAAAATTAGACACTCACTACGAAACACAGTATTTCAATACACCTGTGAAAATATGGACAGACTTTAGAGTATGCAAAAGGCAGAAACCAGAAGTCAGAGTTTCAACCAAAGGATGATTGTTAAACCATGCTAATGTTTAGAAAGAGAAACTGATATTGTCTAAAGATAAATTTGTTCCTTCAGTATTTTAACATTTGATTTGAGGAGAATAAAAACCAGTATGTGTTTGGCATTACATCTCCTTTCTTTTTAAAGAACTTTTTAAATATAAATTTTTTTGTAAAAACTTGCAAGTGAAAAAAAAATCACACACCTCAGTGAACTTCTATACAGATAAACTGGCCATCTAAACCTGCGAAGGTTTAAATCAGCTTTTATGCTTTCATTGTCAGTTATATTTCTATGCACTAACAATCACCAAACAACAGACAAAAATAATTCATGACAAAGTTGAACTAGAAACACAAATTTTGACTTTTCTGCTAAATACATAAATCCATATCCTGAAAAAAGAAATTGTGGGACAAAACCAGTTTGTTTGTTTGTTTGTTTGTTTGTTTGTTTGTTTGTTGTTTGTTTTTGGGGGGTTATATGCTGGGTGCTCCTCTGATCATAAGCATGTGTATTTACAATGTGCCTAGCATAATGGTGCTTAGATTCTAGCAGGTTTAGCTATACTGATTCTTCAGTCTAAGGACAAGACTACATCTATTTTATAGCAGTATACTCTCAGCACTGACCTTAATGAGTACTTAGTTAACTCAAGAAAGCATTAATTTGCAAGCCTATTAGTTGAGATAGGTCACTGAAAAGACTGATCAGATCTTCAGGAAGTGCTAACAAATGCGCACTTGAATCCTCTGATTCTTCATTTAGCTTTGCTTTGTAGCTGGCAGAGACAAATGTTAGCACCATTATCATGTGAGTCCTTATACTAATTCATCATTCTCATCTAAATATATTGTGGTGTAAAACTGGAACAGTGACCCTTCTAAAAAAAATACACTCAAATAAATAAATAGAAAATGAAACCAAATTATCAAGCACAAATTATCAAGCAGTAAAGAACTAAAGTTTTCTCTAGCCTGTGTCACCTGAAATCTTGGAAATAGTACACATATTTCATTGTCAAATGGCAGGAATAAAATTCTGTAAATATGATGCTGCTGAAATTCCAAAATCCTGAGAAAATGTGACTACATAATCAAGAAGTGTATGAGATGGTAACTTCTACTTGTGTTGGTGGTTAGTGGTTGTAATGATGCATTTTGAAAAATAATGGATAGACACTAAAAGAGGGAGACAGAGGGGACAGTTCAGTCACATGCCTGAACCATAAACAATTCCCTACACACACACACACACACACACACACACACACACACACAAAAGACAAAAAGGCATGCTTCCACAATGGCAGCAATGGATGGTCAGAGATATGCAGATTCATTAAACCTCATTGGCCAGCCAGCTTAGGCAAATAAGTAGACTACAGATCAAGTGAGAAACCCTATCTGAAAAAATTAAGTAAACTGTAATTGAAGTAGACATGTAACATTGAACTTTGGCCTCCACACATACAAACACCTTCATAAATATGTATATACAACATATAAACACACACATACACACAATTACTGTTGTTACATAGTTCTAAAATATATCTGAGACTTGTCTGTTTTGTTCATTTTATGTTATGTTTCTGAGTGTTTTCCTCGCATGTATGTACTTGCTACTTGTGCAATCCTGGTTCCCTCAGAGGCCAGAAATAATTACTAGATCCCCTAGAATAGTAGTTACACATAGTTGTAAGCCATGATATGGGGACTGGGAACCAAACTTGATTTCATCTGTAAGAGGCACAAGTATTCTTCACCACTAAGTCATCTCTCCAACCATGTTCTGGGCATTTTTAAGTAGCATCATGCTTTTTAGAATTTAGTATGGCCTGAAAAGCATGACATGGACTGTCCATCAAGGCCTACAGTAGACAGTAACAATGCTTTCATTGCCTTGTCCTGCAGAATCTTGTTCTCCCAACCTGAGGTCTTCCTGACTTTCTGCCATCTGTAGCTTCGTTCTCTAGTCATCTCACAGTCCAGCTTCCAATTATAAGATGCATGCTGTGAGACAGCTATATCAGGATCCTGTCAGCAAAATCTTGTTGGCATATGCAATAGTGTCTGGTTTTGGTGGTTGTCTATGGGATGGATCCCCAGGTGGAGCAGTCTCTGGATGGTCCTTCCTTCCGTCTCAGCTCTGAGTTTTGTCTCTGTAACTCATTCCATGGGTTTTTTTGTTCCCCCTTCTAAGAAGGAACAAAGTATCCACATTTTGGTCTTCCTTCTTCTTGAGTTTCATGAGTTTTGCAAATTGTATCTTGGGTATTCTAAGTTTCTGGACTAATAGCCACTTATTAGTGAGTGCATATCTTCTGTGTTCTTTTGTGATTGGTTACCAGGGTTGGGGAGCAGGGGGAGGGGAGAGGGTATATGGGATTTTCAGAGAGGAAACTAGGAAAGAAGATAGCATTTGAAATGTAAATGAAGAAAATATCTAATAAAAAATAACACACAAAAAAAGATGCATGCTGTGGTACCTCCTCCATTCATAATATGCACGCCATGGGTACATCCTCCATTCATAAGCTGCATGCTGTGGGTACCTCTTCTGTTCATAAGATGCACACACCATGGGTACCTCTCTCATCTCTGCCCCTAATCTTGTACTTGGACAGAAACCTTTTCAGGCTAACAAAGAGTTGCCATTGGCTGCTAGAACAAAGCAGTAACCCCGTGGAGCATAAAACAACTGAGATGCCTAGTTCTCCTAGTTCTATGGGCCAGAAATTCAAAACTCAAGGTATCAAAAAAAGGTGTATTATCTGCAAGAGGTAGAGGAGGAGTCTTCTAGGCTCTTTCCACTTTCTGAGGATCTATCATTACACTGGAATCTTTGTCTTGGTTGTCACAGCCTTCTCCAAACAGGTGTCTGACTTGATGCTAGCTATATTGACCCCACACAATACCATCTGTAATGGTACATATATATAAACAAGGTCAAGTTCATCTTCTGAGTACATAACAATTGGCAAAATGCCTTATCTCTTATCTGTGAAGGGGAGGCACATACTACAACCCACAGTAACCACTACATGAAGTTCCCTCCCAGCTGTGATTGTGCCACCCCACTTCCTGTTTTATTTCTCTGGATAGCAGTTACTAAAACCTGACCAACCTGTTCTTTCTAATATTTGATTCACACAATCTCACTGCCTGAACCGTACTATGTAACCTAGATAAGCTCTTAACTCATAGGCAATTCTCCTGCTTCAGCTTCCAAATGCTTAGACTAAAGGTGTGAGCCGCCATATCTGATACAACCCCAGTATGTCTCATTTGTCACTAAATTTTATTTTTACACGGGTGCTGGTTGATTTTTGTCAACTTGAAATAACCTACAATTAAGTGGGAGGTGGACTCTTGATAGAGAAATTACTTCCAACGGATTTCTTGTAAGCAAGTATGTTGGGCAATTTCTTCATCAGTGATTGATTGGGGGAGGGCCCAGTTCACTGTGGGTATGCCATCCCTGGGCAGACAATCCTGTGCAGGGTAAGCAAGCAGGCTGAGCAAGCCAGTGGTTAGAAAGCCAGTAAGCAGCCTTCTTCCATGGCTTCTGATTCAGCTCCTGCCTCCAGGTGGCTGCTCTGATTTCTCATCTTGACTTCCTTAAGTAATGGAGTGCATCCGGAGAGCTGCAGGCTGAAATAAACTCTCTCTACGTGGCTTTGACCCATAGTCTTTATCTTAGCAATAGAAACGTTTGACTAAGACCATATGCTTCTCTATTGTATTTAAAACTCATTTCGCCAAGTCAGAAAGCAGAGACAGCAGAGACGTTGAGAAAACCATTGAATGGGGATCAATACCCACATCACAAACTAAGCAGTAGGCGTTACTAAAGGCTAAGAGAAAGAAATAACAGTAACTTTCATTCTGAAGCATTTCCCATTCTGTTTTGCAATGATTCAGACAGGCCAGCAAGGGAAGTGTTTCCTCCTTTTTAACACAGTAAGACTGAAACGCAGAGGGGTGGCCCACTCAGCTGTGAGTAACAGAGGCAGAACATGAAATCCAGCCTTTTGTCTTGGTTTTTGCTTTTCATTTTCATTTTCTCTTTTTTCTGAAATCTTATGTCAAAGAAACCTATGTTGTTGTGAGGTGGGATGGAGACAGAAGGGTGATTGAGTAGAGCAGACCACAAGCTCCGAGCCAGATGAAGGCTAAGGGTGGGAGTTTCTCAAGTTCACAAGGCTCATCAAGTCTGATTTTGCTCATTTTATTTTCGTTTTTTCACAAACTGGATGAACCTTAGCTCTGGACTTTTTAACTAATTGTACTGCTAATGGTCAAGCAGAATGAGATTTGAGTTGACAAAGTTTCAAGTCAAGTGGGAAGTCAAGACTTGCTATCAAGAGGATTCTTTTTTTTTTTTTAATCAAATAAAGGACATTGGCATAGTCTGTAGATGCCAAAATGCTAGGTGTCAATGAGATTATGTAAAACAGGTTCAACCAGAAATAACAACAACAGCAACAAAATGTTTCCACCAAAATCTTGCAATCTTGTAAGAGCTAGAGAAAAGATTGCTCTAGGCACTTATTCTTTTATTATTAGCAGATATGACATGTTCCTTTAGAACTCACTGTCCATACTCCCTTCCCCTAAATATAAGGTTAAACACAACCTCCTACCTGCTTACATGGGAGCTTCCCAAAGTGACAGCTCTGCTAGCTCTGAAAAATCAAGGCAAGATCCAAGTGCAGCTCTTGCATGGCTTATTTCAGTGTTGCTATTACCTTGACTGAGCCAACCACTTGATTTCCTTGATTCTCTTTCCCCAGAAGAATTATTTCATTGATAGTTCTTCAATTTCTTTCATATATGTGTACAACATATTATGATCATATTCATACATGTCCATTACTCTCTCTCTCTTATCCCTCCTACTTAAACTCTTTCATGTCCATGTGTGTGTATGTACATATATGTGTGCATGCATGTGTGTGCTTGTTGTGTTCATGTGTGCACATATGTGTGTATGTGTGTGCATGTTTGTGTACATCTGTATGTACACAAACATATATACATATATACATATATACATATATACATATATACATGTATACATATATACATATATACATATACACATATACACATATACTCATATACATATACACATGTACATACATGCATATACACATATGCATATACATGTGTACATATATATACATATGCATATACGCATATATACAACTATACATATATATGTATACATATATACCTATACACACACATATATACATATATACATGTATATACATATACATATGGGTGTGTGCATGTATATGCATGTTGTGTACATGTGTGCACATGTGGGCACATATGTGGGAATATGTGTGTGCACACACATGAGTATACAGGTCTTATGCAGGTGATCACATTAGTCAGATTGCAAAGTGGCAGCTTTCCTCAGGTATTTTCATACATACTTGGTTTCAGTTGGGCCATTCACTCCTTTCTCCCATCCATTTCTCTACTCCTATTACTGGCTTACATCCTTCTTCAGTTTTCCTGCTTCCATTTTCAAATCACAAGTATGCTATTATGTACCCCAAACACCTCCACACTGCCCTTCTTTGAGGTCATAGGTCACTTGACAGGTTTCCTGGTCTCTATATAGACTCACTCCCACACCAAAATAAATATATAAAAATTAGAAGCTGAGACCCACGTATAAGAAAGAACATGCAGTGTTTGTTTTTATCTTTTCCAGTTTCATTCATTTCCCTGAACTATTCATGATTTCAGTTTTCTTTATGGCTGAATAAAATCCCATTGTAAATCTGTACCACATTTTCATGACCTATTCATCTATTCTTGGGCTTCTCGGCTGATTTCATTTCTTGCTTTTGTGACTACAGCAGCAGCAAACATGGATGAGCACGTGTGTAGGATATAGAGTCCTCTGGTGTGTGTTCACAAATGGTATAGCTGGATCTTATGGTAGCTCTTGTTTTAGATTTTTGAGAAACTTCTGCACTGATTTCTATAATGGTTTCATCAATTTACAACAGCAAACAACAACAACAAAAAATCTCTTTTCTATCCTCCCTGGTCAGAATCTGTTGCCATTTGTCTTCTTGATGATAGCCATCTGACTAGGGTGAGATAGAATCTGAGCTTAGTTTTTAACTTAAGTTTGCCTGATAGCTAAGAATGTTTAAGAGGTTTTAAATATATTTCTTGGCTATTTGTATGTCTTCTGAAAATTCTCTGTTTAAGTCATTTACCGGTGTGTGTGTGTGTGTGTGTGTGTGTGTGTGTGTGTGTGTGTGTGTGTGTGTGTGTGTGTGTGTGTGTGTGACAGAGTTCGAGTGTGTATGTGTGAATGCATAGAAGTGTATGCATTTGTGGCACATGCCTGCCTATGGTATGCATATGCTGTGGTATGTGCACCTGCTTATATTCAGAGGCCAGTGGAGAACATACATGCCTGGCTCTATCACTCTCTACATTTATCCTTTGAGACATGGTTTGTCTCTGAACCTTAAGCTAGGCTTATAGCTAATAAGCCCCAACAATCCCCTTGTCCCGTTCCCACAGGGCTGGGTACCAGGTATGCACACAGTCATGACCATCATTAGCCTATTTTTATTAGGTCATTTCTTTTCATTTTAAATAATGCTTATTAGTTCTTTGGTGCTGTCATGCAATGTATTTTGAACATATTTTCTACACCCCTCAGTTCCTTCCCTTATACCCTCTCAACCCCCCATTCCTTCCCAACTAGTTCGTTCTCTCTCTCTCTCTCTCTCTCTCTCATCTGTCTATGTGTCTCTGCACCTCCTTCTACCTACTGCTGGAGGAAGCCTCTGATAAATACACAAGCCACCAATTGATGGATATATCAGAATATCATTAAGAATCATTTCATTAATTTTTTTCCCCAGTCTTGTTTAGTTCTACTCTAGGTCTCTGGACTATCCAGTCTCTGATCCCTGACCATCGAGGCAGTGTAAGTCATGGAATTCCTCTGGTGCCATGGGCCTCCAGTTAAACCAAACATTGGTTGGCCCCTCCCACAAGTTCTGAACCATCAGTACCCTAGCCCATCTTACAGGCAGGAAATACTGTAGTCGAGCATTTGATGCCATGTTTAGCTTCCTGTAGCCTTCAGAGTACCTTCTCTTGCCAAAGAGACTAGAATGCAGGGATGAAGGCTGCAAGCCCACACCAGCTCAACCTCTCTGTGCTCAATGAGTTGAGTAGTTCTTATCCTTGGCAAGGACTCCCATGAGTTTTCAGAGAGTGGCTTTCTTTTTCTACCATCAGCCTGGGTTGTTTAGGGATCTCCATGAGGCCCACTGCCCAGCCTGCAACTCAACAAAATGTAACCCTGTCCCACCACTGGAAGCCTTGTCTGGCTACAAAATGTGGCCAGTTCAGACTACATATCCTTTATAGTAATAATCCCCACTAGGGTCTCACCAATAAACTCCAGGAAGTTTCTTCTGCACTAATTTCCACACCACTCTCTCCCTCCAGCCCTCCTCACCATCCATCCATTCCCTATTATCCAACAGTCTACCTGCAGAATCTATTATATTTTTCCTTCCCATGGAATGCCTCTAAGTAGACCAAAATCATCTAATACCTTTGCCAAAGTGTGGCTGTACTATTCCCTACATTATCTTATGGCGGGATTTTAATGATACTTATTTGAAAAATTTAGCATTAAGCTGACTTAAGGCAAGGCATATTGAGATAAATGACATAATAATGATATAATGATAATTATTATTTAAAAACCCATTTTTTTTATCTTTATTGACTTCTCATTTTTAAAACTCTGGGAATGACATTATTGTCTTCATTCTTCTAACACAAATATAAAACTCTATTCTAAGCTAAAAGGGCAGATCCAAAAAGATAGTACCGTACTTCTTCTTCTAATACTTCCATACTTCTAAGGCAACACACAAAGCTAGGACTGAGAGATATTTCTTCCTTGGGAATGACAGAAGAATGCTAGATCACAAGCTGCTGTGCCATGCAAATGGCAGATTCATTTCCAGATGCCACCAGATGACTTAGCTCTGGGTCCTGATATATTTCATGTATTCCAGAAATACATGGCCATCCCCTGCCAAAAAAAGGGACAAGGTCAGCTGACTCTGTAAGCCATCTCAAGATAAGAAGCTGGTCAAATGTCTAAGAGTTAAAATGACAGCAAATAATTTTGGCCAGGGCAAGGAGCAGATTAAGGAACATTTGGCCACCATACTTTGCACAGCCCGGAGAAATCTGGAAGAAATAATCTAACTGATTTGAGCTACATAGTTGTATGGGCAGGCCCAGTGCCAGCAGTCTGTGGAGCTTGAAGCATAGCAATCCATTTTTACCTCCAGAGGAGACATCATACATTCTCAAAAGAGAAGGTACAGCTCCCACTAAAAACTGTCTAACTAAATTAGTGTTTCTGTTTCATTCTGATTTGCTTACCACAACCCCATCTCCTTCTAAAGATCAGACAGTGCCCTGAAGAACTGCAAGCATTCAGCAGTGTTATTCACTTAAAGAATTCTAGACATACATGTGACTGGTTAAATAAAGAGTAACAGCCTAGACTTGAGGCTAGGAAGATGGATTCAACATCAAAGTACTTGATGAACAAGCCCAAGATTCTGAGATCAGTTTCCAACACCCATGTAAAACTTGGATGTGATGGTAGATACTTGTAGTCCCAGTACTGAGAAGGCAGAGATGGGTGGATCCAGTGCTTGCTGGCCAATCACTCTACTCTAATCAGCTTCTGAAGAACAAAACACACACACACACACACACACACACACACACACACACACACACATACAGAGAGAGAGAGAGAGACATAAATACACAGATACATACAAACATATGCACACACATAAAGAGAAACTCAAATACTCATACCTACTCACACATACAAAGAGAGAGAGAGATGCACACAATACACATAAATACAGATACAGACACATATATACATATACATGCACATGTACACAGAGAGACACATAGACACACACACATATACAAAGACACAGACAAACACAAATGCATACAAACATGTGCACCATGCATATACAAAATAAAAACCTCTGTACTGAACCTGCATAAGACTGATTTTATAAACAAAACCCACATGCAATGAGACACCGTATATTTGCACTGAAGGAAGGACTTATGTCTTTACTAATTAAGAGCCTGGAAGAGTTTTCTGCTCAACCTAGTAATAATGTTTTTCCTAGAGGGTAAGGCTGATAGCTCTGTGAAGGGGCCCTGCAGCCCTACCAATATCGATGACAACACAGTCTTCAAGGGGAAATATATATCCGATATCTTCCTCTTTCACTGGTGCCATTTGGCCCTTTGTCTGTTTTCACACGAATTTGGTAATGTACTCCCTGAAGGTCACTCTTTAGGAAATACCTTAATTAAGATTTCTGCCTGCAGCAAATTTTAGCCACTATAATATATCACACTCTAGCAAGCTGGACACAGGTCATTGGCTACTCAGATCCGGTCATGTGGTGCGAACAAATATTACCGTTTTCATTTTCCGCTGGGTCATTTTTGAATACCATTAAGAAGGCAGCACTGACTGTAGAATTTTGTATACACTTCAATTCTCTGGGCCTATGACTATATCTGTATCTTTTAAAAATGTGTCTGCCTCCAAGGTCTATAGCAGTTTATAAATTATGAATTAATCACATGTTTAAGAGGTTTTTTTACTGTATAAAAAGCAACAGAATGCATACTTTAGGCCAAACTCTTTTACAAAGAAAATAGAAAAATAGATATCTGACCTTCTCTGATAGTTCCTGTGATTTTTGAAAAATTAGTAGTTAATATGTTAATACTTAAGTTTGTACAACAGAAAGACTCCAATCAACTCAAAATTTAATAGTTTCCCATCCATCTGTGTTTTCTCCCCCGACCCTCCACTTTTCTGGGATCATGTCAAGTACCAACTTCACACCAAGGGAAATTTTTTTAACCCAATCAAGAAAGAACCTTATCATTTTGTTTTTCTGACCACTGTTGATTCTGTAGGGATTTGAGCCTGCATTTAGCATACATGAGCCTGAAAACCTGAACTGTGAAACAGGCATTATTCTTCATACTTCATAATGTCTAAAACTTATACACAAAGTATGTCTACTGAGCTGTGTACTTTCTCCCTCCCCTTCCTTCCCTCCTCCCCTTCTTTCCCCCTCTCCCTTCCCCTCTCTTCCTCTCCTCTCCCCTCTCCTTTCCTATCCTACCCTGTCTGTACTTTTCTGTCTGACTGTACCTTAGATGATGTCTCAAGTAGTGGTTTATGGCTTTTATCCTTGCCAGCCCCAGTCCCAATGCAGCATGTTGTGAGGTTATGGTCATTATCCTAGCACTCAAGAACTAGAGTAAGTCAGGGAAGAGCCAAGGTCAAGCTCCAGCTGTCTCCACTCACTACACAGTTCACTCTGTCCCCTTCTTCCTGGAAACTTGAAAAAAAAGAAAAAGAAAAAGAAAAGAGAGAAAAGTTCTGTTCCCAAACAAAACTGTCTCCCAATGTCTAAGGATTTTCACCATTCATAGCCTAATAAGCCAAATTCTGTCCTTTTAAAGAAAATGTATTAAAAAACATGTTCACTCTTTGTTTTTCTTACTATAAACAATTTGTAGCTAGAAAACTTAAGAAATGTAAGCATCCTGAAGGTTCTCTGTCCATAGATTGGCTTTCATCAAATTATCACAAACTTTCATGAACCTTTCCTTCAGCTCCAGTCCACTGGAGACTGAGATCCCAGGTGAGCTGTTCAAGGCCCAAGCCAAGTGGAATGGAAAGTCTGCCAGGGCTCCAGCACCAACCTGCACAGCTTCAACTGTGGTTCAAGCTTTTCTGCTTTCCTCTAGCCTCCTAAACGTGACTCTAAAACAGGATTTGGTTTTAGAACTAAGGGATTTCCCAACCTGCTAAGTCCAAGTAGAAGCTAAGGAAAAAAGTACTGCCTTTTCTCTTCTTTTTTCTTCCAGCCCCAAAATACATACATTTATTTCCTTTGTCTAAGCCCCAGTGACAGCATATTTGTGCATTCTAGTTTGGCAGTCAATCCCCCTCCCAATTCTCTCACATTCTTACACACTCACATATCTGGCTGCCCTGGAAACATCTCACAGTCCTAGACTTAGATTCCCATGTGACACTAAAGGGCTGGAGGTTGCTCTAGCTAGCACCATTGATCTTTGATTTCCCCAAAGCTGAGACCATGCTGATTACTATTCAACACTAATAAAATCTACGTGTGTATATGTATACCAACATAAAGAACTGGCTTTGCAAACATAAGAGACCTGGGGCTCTCTGGTCATCCAATCTAACCTACTGGATAAGTTCCATTCTACCTCCAATGAGGTAGATGGCATTCCTGAAAATGCTGTCTAAAATGTCTTCCACCTTTCATACACAATATGTACATGTGGTTGGTGTGCACCCCCACAAATATATACCTCTAACACACGTGCACACCTATAAATATTTGAAAAAAAAGCACAAACGAAGAAAAACAGAGATTTTTTTTAGTAAGAATGATCTTAAGTGCTTACTATCAACTATCCAAATGAATATTATAAATGGGTATTATAAGTGCAAGGCTCTTCACTCAACACTGGTCAGATCCTACCTAGTTCCTATTGGTATATGTGTTTCCAATCCCTAGGTCTAAGTACTCCAAACCTATAGATCACATTATACAGATGACCAGATCTTATTTGTCTATCTAGTCACCTAGGCAGAATATACTTGTGATGTGGCATTTAAGAAGAGTAATCTAATAAGTTAGAATCTTATTTCTCAGTTCACAAGATTAAAGCCTGCAACAGTTGCCATTGAAAAAGCATCGGAGAGAGGCACACTGCATAGTACTTAATGGAGATACGCATGCATGCAAATGATTTCTCCTCATTCTTTCTCCAACAAGGCTTAGAACTACAATTTGAGATCACAGGTCAAGTGTCAAAGTCTCAAGTGATTGGTAGCTGATAGGGTGTGTGTAGGGACTGTGCCTCTCCTCCCTAAGTCCTTCCAGATTCCAGAAATATAGCACCTTGTAGCCCTCACCTGCTGAAAAAGATTTTAATTCCCTGCCAGGCTTTCTCAAATATCCATTTGCTGAAGTCAGATGAGTACTCTGCCAAAGAGTAGAGGGAGTTATTTTATTTTCTGCTCAATGACACTTCAGTTCTCTAAGCCAAGGCTCAAGTTTTTTCAGATTAGCATCACATCAGAAATGTGAATAGGTTCTAGACTCAGTGTATAGACTGCCAAATGGCCAACAAATATGAAGGGAGGGATGAACAAAGAGGTTCATCGCCACCTCTGAACTCTTACCCAACAGCAAGTACCAACTCAAGCCTTCCCTGCAAGGTGAGACATTGTTGGTTTTTTGGGGTTTTTTAATAATTTTTTATTAGATATTTTCTTTATTTACATTTCAAATGCTATCCTGAAAGTTCCCTATACCTCCCCCCCCACCCTGCTCCCCTACCCGCCCACTCCCACTTCCTGGACCTAGCATTCCCCTCTACTGGGGTATATAAAGTTTGTAAGACCAAGGGGCCTCTCTTCCCAGTGATGGCCGACTAGGCCATCTTCTGCTACATATGCATCTAGATACATGAGCTCTGGGGGTACTGGTTAGTTCATTTTGTTGTTCCACCTAAAGGGTTGTATACCCCTTTAGCAACTTAGGTAATTTCTCTAGCTCCTCCATTGGGGGCCCTGTGTTCCATCCTATGGATGACTATGAGCATCTCTTTCTGTATTTGCCAGGCACTGGCATAGCCTCACTCGAGATAGTTATATCAAGGTCCTTTCAGCAGAATCTTGCTGGCATATGCAATAGTGTCTGGGTTTGGTGGCTGATTACGGGATGGATCCCCAGGTGGGGTAGTCAGAACACCAATGGCTTGTGCTGTAAGATCAAGAATTGACAAATGGGACCTTATAAAATTGCAAAGCTTCTGTAAGGCAAAAGACACTGTCAATAAGACAAAAAAGCCACCAACAGATTGGGAAAGGATTTTTACCAATCCTAAATTTGATAGGGGACTAATATCTAATATATACAAATAGCTCAAGAAGCTGGACTCCAGAAAATCAAATAACCCCATTAAAAAATGGGGCACAGAGCTAAACAAAGACTTCTCGAGTGAGGAATACCGAATGGCAGAGAAGTACCTGAAAAAATGTTCAACAACCTTAATCATCAAGTGAGACATTGTTAATCACATACCTTCAAGGTTTGAGTGGGCAGAAGGCAACAAGTTAGTGTAACAGCCTTGTAGCTGGAGTGAGATTAGAAATCAACTGAAGCTGGCAATGCATAGGACCCTGATGTCTTCTCCTCTCCCAGCTCTCCCTGCGAGGCAGGCGAAAATGGAGATGCATGAAGCAACTAATCGACCTGTGTGCACAAATACTCACATACACTCAACTACATCTACAGTCACATATTGCCTACCCATGTTTGTATATACATGCCTGTATTTGGACATGTCAGTATACATGTATATAAATATGTATATGTATGATATACATATATACATGTGTCCCCATACACCTCCCTATGTATCTAGCAAACCCATGCCTTAAACACATACATATACAAGTATCAAGTATCTACCAATGGACATGAAAAAGTGTGTGTCTGATTGAACATACTCTAGCATGCCTACAGGTAGCTCTTTATGCATGTCTACCTGCATATCTGTACCCAGACTTTATACTAATCTATGTACATGATATAAATAATATATATATGCTTTATTTTATGCATCTTATTTACATGTATATCTGAATTTCTATACAAGTTTACATCTAGAATATATACTCTAGTACCTATATGTGTACCCACATCCCTATTTATATACCTACCTACAGATATATGCATTTGCATATGCACATGCATATGTATTCTATGCATATGAATGTATGGCCCATATGTCAAATCACATATTATATATTATATATCATAGATCATATATTTATTATATCATATATTATATAGTTATTATATTATACATTATATATTACTTCTCAATATACATACCTCTCAGTTTCATGTATAGCTATGTATATCCATATGTACCTACCTCCTATATACATTTATTTACCTACCTACATATGAATTTTTGAACTATGTCAAACAGTTCACACACATCTCCCAAGTGAGTAGTTGTTAAAATGCACTGCATTTGGGTGTTTCCTCTTCCATGAGCACTGTGCTCAGGTCTTACAAACATAAAATGAATGGCAGGAAAGGATATAGCTTGAGCACTGCAGTTGACTGATTTAAAGATGGTAACCATAGTGGTGTCAATATAGAGGCTCAGCTGCCAAGTGGCTATTTTTCCATTGTTAATTCTACTTACACACGAGTGTTTGATATGATGGGGCATCATGAAAATAAGAGCATTTAAGGAAAACTGTGTGCAGGAACAATTTAGTTCTGATCGTGTGAGTTCGTGCATGCATGGGGTGTGTGTGTGTGTGTGTGTGTGTGTGTGTGTGTGTGTGTGTGTGTTCAAACCAATTTTCAAGGATTTTTCTTCTTTGCAGCCAAATGAGAGAAATAAAGTCTGCACATGAGAGATAGTATTGTCCTGGGAAATATCGAGAGGATTAATGTATTTTGACTGAAGCTAGCAGGAAATTGTGTTTCAGTTGTGCTTATGGGCATATTGTGAATACGTCACATCGAGAGCAATTTGTTAAACAAGAAATATAGGTTGTAGAGATGGGAAAGCAAAATAAATGGGGAGAGAGATTCAATAGTGGCTTTGATGTGAATCTGCATTGTTAATAAATGAGATGCTGGCTCCTTCATTCAGGAAAAGTCCTCTAGCACACAGTGGAATCAGAAAGGGGGCCTTTCATTTAAGTCACTTCTGTGCCCCATTTGAAACCAGAGGGGTAATTCCAGCTCTGCTGATTTGTAAATACTTTGAAAGTCGAGCCAGCTCTAACAAGCTCAATTCTCACTTGATTCAAAGACAGCCTGTTACAGTCACTCACGGATTCTGTATCTTTTCACATTTGTAAATGCTAAACTCTCTCAAACAAAGGTGGTCCAGAGGCTACACCTGACTCTTGGATTTAAATCATAACCCAGAGGTAAGTAACTGAGAGTCCCCATGACTCAAAGTCACAGCTGGACTCAGCAGGTTACAGCCTGTTTTTGTTTGCTGATGTGCTCCCTCTCATTAGTTTGAAGGGAGAGGAGGGTCGTTATTTATTTTTAAAAATAGTGGAAATCACCTCATAATCCATCGATCCAGCATTATGTTATCATATAAAAAGCCCCATTGAGAGTTTTTACAAATAACATCCTAGGATCACAGGAACAAAGAGATTTTCAAGTTTTCCGTGGAGAAAATCTCTCAAGCAAAATGCTGTTGAAAATTATTCTCTTCCCTGGAGAACTAAGCCTTATTTTCCACACACATTTGTAGAGCTGGAGCAAAATAACTATAAAATTTTCTTGAAATAACTGCTAAATTGTAAAGTTGCTATTCAGAATGCTATGATAGTTAAAGTATTAAAACTGTGGGGTTTCAATGACAACATTGTCCAGACCCTAAAAGCCCTGGGCTAAGAAGAATCTCCAAAAGAAGAAAAAAATGGCCAGGAAATAATAATGATATTGATGAGAGAAAAGACCTTGAAATCAGCTTTCTTCTGTCTTCAGTTTCATTGGATCCATAATTTAAATCTCACAAGAATTTTAGAAAAAAAGGAAAAGAAATACATTAAAATCATAGCCAGAAGTACGATAAAAATAGGAGTGAAATTACATTTTAAAGACATATATATATATATATATATATATATATATATATATATATATATACACTCTTTTTATAAAACTCTTAATTAAATGACTCCAATGATTTTATGCATATAAGCAATGAAATATGGACAAGCTACTCTCCGTTTCCTCTTCCCACCATTCCTGTATACTTTCTAACATATTCCCCTCTCAACTCCATGCCTTACTAATTAATTAATTAATTAATTAATACCCAAAGTGGACAGGTCTTCCCACCTCAATTAATGTCATCCAGACACTCATTACGATGTATCCACAGGTCAACCTGATCTAAATAATTCCTGTTTGAGACTTTGTTTCCAGGTGATCTTAGTTTACATCCAGTAAAAATTAATCTTCAGTCAGTAAGTTTCTTTTTGTGCTTATGTTAATTACTTTTTTCTGTAGCTATGATACTATCAAGAGCAATCCAAGGGAGAAAGATATTTCTCCCTTGAATTGCTCTTGATATATAAAATAAAATAAAAATTTATTTTAGTTCAAGTTTCTAGGATACAGTCTATCATGGCAGCAGATACATGGTGGAAAGGAGTTTGAGACAGCTGTCCACCTTATATCCACATCAGGAAAGCAAAGGAAAATGTGCACGTATGTCCAGCTCACCTTTTCCTTTTCATATTGTCCAGGATCTTGAAAGGTACCACTCACCGTGGATGGGCCTTCCCACTTCAATTAATAAAAATCAAGATATCCCCAATAGGCAAGCCCAGAGATCTATCTTCCAGTAATTCTAGATCTTATAAAGTTGATGGGTGAGATTAACTATCACAGTGCCCTGACTCACTTTACTTACCAGAATCTTCAAGCTTTCCCTATGCCCTCACATTTATCAGAATTCTGATCAAGACTGAACCCCATTCATTATGTAGACCATATTTTGCTTGGTGATTACTGAATATTTTATTGTTTCTACCTTTTGGCTATCATGATTAATAATTTCTCTGCTGCATAAATTAGTGTGCAAATATTTACTCAATATATCCTTTCAATTTCTTTGAATATATATACAAAACAAAGGAAACTGAATAACGCAGTCATTCTGCATTTACCCTCTGAGGAACTATCACACTGTGTTCCATAGAGGCTTCACCATCTAACGTGTAAAATTCTAAAGAGTGGCTCCTTTTCCACATCCTCATCTAATGGGTGTGAAGAGGCAGGCACACCGCAGCTTTAATTTTGCTTTTCCAGTTAGAAGCACCATTGAGCTTGCTTTCATTCCTTGGGAACAGGCATAGTTGATTCTGTTACCATTTTTTTGGAAATTGTTTTTGTTTACATGCTGCTGATTCTTAGTTCTTTCTGGATTCTGGGTATTAAAGATGTCATTTATACAATTTGCAAGTCATCTCCCCATTCCTGTGAGTTTTCTTTCTCTCAACGGGGTACTTCGTGACACACTCAATGTTCATTTGGTAAGATTTCTCTTTCTTCCATTGTTGGTGCTTTAGGTGTCATATCCAAGGTATCATAGCCGAAAACCGTGGCAAGAAACTTTGCTTGCTTTGCCTAACAATCTTATTATCCTTGTAAAAATTTATATACTCAGTCAACTTCGATTTAAGTTTTTAATCTGATACTATATGAATGTGAATACAACTCCATTCTATTTTGCATTCCAACTTTTCTGACATCATTTGTTGAAGGCTATCTTTTCTTCACACCTGATAAAAGCAATGGAAGGAAGGAAGGAAGGAAAGAAGGAAGGAAGGAAGGAAGGAAGGAAGGAAGGAAGGAAGGAAGGAAGGAAGGAAGGGAGGGAGGGAGGGAGGGAGGGAGGGAGGAAGGAAGGGAGGGAGGAAGGAAGGGTGCCTATTTTGGATCATGGTTCAACAGTGCAATCATTATGACAACGAAGTCATGGAGACAGGAGCTAGAAGAGGATTGCACTGCATCCGTGCTCAGGAAGCAGGAAGCAGGGAAAGATGAATGCTGGTGTGCTCAGCTCACTTTCTCCTTCTTTACTCAGCCCAGGTTCTCCAGCCTATGGAATGACATCATACAGATTTAGGGTAGGCCTTCGTATTCAGTTATCCCAATCTAGCAACTCCCACACAGACCGTCCAGAGGCTTGTCTCCTAGGTAATTCTGGATGCTTTCAAGTTGACAAACAATATTAACCAGCACGTCATCATGCAGTATACAATGAAAAGGAAGACTAGCCTCATTCATAGACTATTAAACCAGGTTTGTGAACACGGAATTATCCAAGCTCACGTCACTGGTGACTGCAAGAAGTAGATCAGTTCCTAAGTGTAGTGTATGCTTGTGCAATTCAAATGCTAAAAGAACATCTGTAGTGAACTACTGTGACTTGCCCCAAGACTACTATTCCTTAAGCCACGGGCAGCCCAATATCTCTGTTTGTGAAGGAAACACATTACGGACTGTCAGTTATAGATTTGATGCAGTTGCACAAAGTCATAGACCTCAGTTGAGACCCACCACATGAAGTTGTGTTCGCATCCCGGAGAGCTGTGGCATCCAAGGAGCTTCTGACAGTTTCCATCTGGCTGCTCCTCAGATGACTCACAGGTGTGTGCCGTTGCTGAAGTCTGTTTTGCCTCCCTTGGATGTGCAAGGAATTGTCTGGCACTCGGAAAATCCACAGTGCAAATCAGAGTTCTGGCTGTGGATGGCCTTTCTGATCTAGTTGCCATGGTAACCACGGTCAGATGGAAGAGGATAAGGTAAGGGAAGTTATAAAAAGAAGGCTGTCTCTAAAACCTTACCTGTCTCCCCTATCTTGGGTGTGTTGCCATGGAAGCAACAGCAATAACTACTCACCAAGTGCATTTTAGAGGCCTTCAGCTTCCTAGGCTGTCAATCAGACAACTTAGGCCTCCTAAAACGAGCCTCAAATTCATCCCATAAGAACGGGAAGTTTTGTGAATACATTCTCAGGATAGAACTCAAAAACCTGACCACTATGAGCCCGAGATACAGAATTCTTCACATTGAAGCTCATGAGGGTGGGTCAGGGAGCTTCCAGGAGAGATTCATGGTCAAAGACCATCAGAGGGGACAAGCCCTAAGCACGAACTCTGTCCCCTATAAACTGGCTTTCTCTTCTCTTTAAGTGGAATTCCCTAAACTCTGTCTATGCTCAGTGTCTTGTAGACCACACCGTTCAGAACTTCTGTTACAAATGATCAATTGCCTACTATTGTTTCACACAAAGACTTTTTGCCTGTGTCTAAAATCCCCTCCTGCCCCCTCCCTCCTTCATCTCCCTTCCCTTTCTGATGGTATTGTCCTTTTGTAGGTTTCGCTTTAATTGTGTAGTGACAATCTCTCACCTCCAAAAATACATTTCTTTTTTGTTGAAAATGCAAGGAATCTTTACTGTTTTCAAAGAAGCTGAGAATTTTCTCACAGTGGTGTTTAACTGCCTTTAAGACAAATGATTTTCAATGAGATTCACAGAGAAACAGAAATGTTAGTGTTTGAACATGAATAGACACCACCTTCCCGCACCTAGAAAATTCATGCAATTATCTCTTTGGCTACATTCCTGGGACTGGGACTCATTTTCTGTGGCCTTTGTATCTTGAGATAAAGTGAAGGCACAAAAGGGTAATTGATTTACACATTTTCTTTCCATTGGCCAATGCTATCACTTCCAATCTGAGTCCAGATTTACACAAAATATCCATCAATCATAAAACATTTGCAGGATTCCTTTCTTTTCCGATTGGTTTTTTGAATCATGTGCATATTACATTAGGCAATAATAAGAAGATGACACATTCTTTTCTGCATGTCTCTTTTCAATTTTTTTCAGACATTGAAAAATCTTAGAAAATATTTTTTATGATTTACTAATCTGCAAAGCATAGCTGGAATTACATAGCCTGACCCTTTCAGAGTCAGGGGAAATTTTTTTCTCTCTCATCACAACTAAGGTGACAGAGTCCTAGAGACAAACAATTTGTTATTTAGGGGGAAACATCAAACTAGAATAAAGCCCCTTCCTGCCTTCCATCCCACTACAGCAAATAAATGTGTGGCAGAAGGAACCATTGGGGTGGAAGACATAGCTCAAGGGGTTTGCCATGTAAATATAAGAGCTTGGGTTTGATCCTCAGGACCCAAGTAATAAGCCAGACATGATGGCATATGCTTGTAATCAAAGCATAATAAGACAGGCACAGGAGATCCCAGTTATTCCTCTACTTTGACCCTGATCATAAGAGAATGATCTTCACATCACGCTTTTGTTACAGACACATGATCCTTTTGTAGTAAGATTGGCTCTTCCCTAGTGACTTGGAACCTTCTGTGGCTTGCACTGTATCAGCCTGTCTTCTCAGGTGCTGACAGCATATCATGGATCCATTATTTTCCTTGTCATTGTGATGGAAATACATGACAAAAATCAACTTAAAAAAAATGATTTATCCTGGCTTACACTTTGAGGGGATACAGTCTACAATGGTGGGAAAGTCACAGTCACAGTGGCAGGAATTTAAAAGGATTGGTCCATTGTATCCACAGTCGGAAAGCAGAGTGATGCATGCTGGTCTCTTCAGTCAGGAACCCTAGCTCAAAGAGGATGCCTCACACAGTCGCCCCAGCTGTCATCAAACTCATTACAGGGCTCTTCCCTGCACCTTCTAAGCTCAGGAATTACAAATGTGAACCTGAACCGCTGACTCAGCTAAGAAGGCTATAAAACTTCACTCAAATTATCCAGTCCAACCCCTTCCCCTCCTTCCCCTCTCCCACTTTCAGATTTCAAGTCAACAAGTGCTATCAATTCATATACCCTTAATAGCATGCAGCTCCTCTGCATCTTTGGAGCAGATCCTTTAATTCAACCCTGCGTCATTTCTCGCCTAGATAACCGTAACTCTGGTGATAAAGTGATTTTCTAAAATGCAAATCTAATTATTCCCTGACTTAAAACACTTCAATGATTCTCCTTCCACTTTGGCATAAAGACCATGATGTTGACCTGTGCAATAAAGCTCCTGATGGGGTTCCCTTCTCCCCCTCTTTCCTTCTGTCCCTCCCTCCCTGAGTCTCCCATAACCTGCTCTGTGGTTCAACGACATTATATTGCAAAGGCTCCTGAATGTACCTCCATTCCCCCTCACTTTTCTTTCTTTTGCAAACATCTTCCTATTCCTGGATTGTGCCCTCTCACTTGGTCCTTGAAGATGCCACCTGTTTTGTATTTTCATATAAATTAACCTGAATTCCTCACATTGGGGATAAATAACAAGTAGCACAGGGTCTTTTCCTGCACCTCCCAGAGGCTCCTTCTGCCAGGACCTCTCCCACAATGGCTGCTCCAGGAACTAGAAATTAGCATAGACACATCCTTCCTTCCACCCCCAAATCCAGTGTCTGCTACTGTGCAGTAAGGTTTTACATTGTTCCATGTTGTGAAAACTGGTGAGCTACGCTGTATCAGACAAATGATCCAAAGTCTTTACAACAACTGTATCTAACAAGGGATACAAGGCACTATTTAGCTGAAACAGAAAAGATGGCTGTTCTCAGGGAGAAAGGTGGTTTCCCCATTATCAAAAGCTTAGTAAGTGGCCAGACTAATAAACCACAAATCACAACATGTTGACTCCAGAGTCTGCTCTGAAGCAGAGTACACCATGTCTAACTACATGTCCAGCATCACGTACTCCTGACCACTCTACAGCACTCCAGTCTATAGTCTGTCTGTGCCCCTACCCCACTGTTGACAGCCTCTGGATCTTTTATGAATTGCAGAATGAATCGCTAGCTTGCCATCCATCTTTCTGGTACTGCCATCCCTGTACCTAACCCTTAATCTGTACTAATCTGAGTCAAGCTTTAATATATGCATATATCATCTTGGTGGCATCCTGTTGGCCTGAAGGTAAAATCCTAAAGCCCTTTAAAATTATCTTTAGTGAGCATGTAAAATAATAAGTTTCAATACAACATTGACAATACATATATCTTATGTGTTTTGCTAATATTTGCCACCCATCATCTTTCTTTGTGCATCCTCACTCCCTCCTACTAACCCCTTTCTCCTTCTTGGTCCCTTCACTTTCCCCAAATAATCTTCCTTCTGCTTTTATGTAAGATTACAAAGCACTGAACTGGATTGAAGAGCCTCATGATGGGGCTGCACTTTTTGACCCTCACCTCACTGTGTCTGACTTCAGCACCACTGATCTTCAAGCTACTTAACATAATATGCACATTAACTCCAAATCTTCAGACAGACCTTGCTTTCTATGCTCAAGACTTTCCCTTCACCCCAATTATGAGCAATTATTGGAAGGAAGAAAATATTAACTGACTTCCAAACAAGGGTGAATATATAATAAGTAAAGCTGGGTAAGTTCAGTTTCAGGGAAAATCCCAGTGAAGGGTTTTCCACCAAATCTACATATTTTAAAATGGCATGATTCCATTCTATAGACTTACTAAGGGAAAGTTCGGTTGAATGAAACTCATTCTGAAATGTTTCTAGATGGTTAAAATGAAGCAATTGCTGCCATAGCTCTAGAGTCTAAACTTTTCAGTGAGACAAACAGAACATTTCCTGGTTTATATCACTCCTTCTCAGCCCATCATACCTAACACACATCAAGTAGTATAGAGCTCTTTCTACCTTGTTTGTGCACCCTTTTGCTACCTTGACATCTTTGTCTTTCCCCATACAGTCCCCTCATCTAACTGCCATCTTCTTTATATGTGACTGTTCAGCCAATCATCTAGGAGAGGAAGATGCTCTGATAGTTGCTAAGGTTGCATTGCTCAGCCCACTCATTCTTCCACCATAACACTTGACGCAGGGTTTCCAAATCATGTTTCAGATTCATTTTTTCTAATGAAATGTCAGTACCCCTTGCATCTTGAGAGTAGATACTATGTCTTGTTCATCTCATTAGCATTGGCTAACACATAGTAAGTAAATATTCAAAGTGCTTATTGAACTCTTAGGTTGGTGTGTTCCCCCCTCCCCTTGGGATTCAGCATGCTTAAGCTTGACTTGTCATCATTTATTTTACATGATCACAACTAAAATCTTACTGTTTTCAAGAGACACCTGATTATAGAGAGAATAATCTACGTTTATAAGACATAGGATACCATCCTTCATTCTGCCTGATTTAATAATTTAGATGTACAAAGGTCATAAACTCATGAAGGCACAAAAATCTGAGTAGCATGAATAGTGTAATAGATGTTAGAATATGAATGTAAAAATATTCCATTGCATTATTACAGGTTATGATAGTGCAAACAATTAAGGAACCTAAAGTTTGATAAAAAAAAAATCACAGGCTTATATTCTTAGTTTCATCCACTCCTTTTAAAAAGGCATGTAAGGGAGGTGAAGGATTCAACTTCATTTAGAGGCCAGGCTACTGAAAGTTTGACCATGCCCCAGGGAATATATAGATAACACAAACTGAACTTCCCCACTCCCCCCCCCCCCCGGGGGGTAGGGTTAACAAGGGTGGAGAGGAAGAGGACAGGAAATGACTAGGCAGTAAATGTGATGGGGTGTGTGATGGGAAATCAACAAAGAATCAATAAAAATATTATGTTGGAAAAAAATAAATAAAAATGTATACAATATTGTAGAAGGGAATAACAATTGTTGGTTTTCTTTGGGAAAGTGAAGACATGCCAGCAGAGTTCTGTTAGCTCTGAGAAGTAGAGACAGTGAATAGATTTTGCAAGGAGGGAGACTATAAATGTGATCTCTGGAGAGATCCACAGCATGAAATCCTTTGTAAGACAGTGAATTCTGATCCTTTTAAGGCTGAAAAACCACTCCCTTGGGATCATTCCCCAGTAGGGTGTCAAGCTACTAAATCTGCAGAAATTCCTTTGTGTGAGCCTGTGTGGTTCTTACCAGCAATGGACTCAACCGATTTTTAGCTGTTCTTCTCTCTAATGATCATCTACAAATAAGCTACGGCTTGATACATAAAATTTATTAAAACTTCATGTCTTAAATTAATAGACTAAAATGAATGTGTTTGAAAAAGTAGTGGTTCTTATGAAAATCTTCCATAACCATATTTGCACAGAGATAAGTGGAACTCCTGAACATCTGGACAGGAATACTTGTTCTGAATATAACTTAACATTATTTTGAATTAGACATGTTTTTAAGTTGCTTCTTTTTTCTATTACATGTAAATCTCTGTTAGTTTAACATTTTTGATTACCCTGATATATGCCATTGATCAGGTCCGTGTACACATTCTTGCTTTAACAATAATTCTGGCTTAAAAATAATCTTCTTTAGATTTGCAAATATGTCTGTATCAGAGTTGAATCATGAGTAACCAATGTATACTTTGATGAAGTGCATAACCTACAACATTCTTATAGTATAAAAGTGCTTGAAAGGAGAAACAAAGAGAAATGGGTTTGTAGAAAAGCATCTATCTCTAAACTGTGACTGGGAAAGTTTATGACAATTTGTGCATGGGGCTCCATTCTGGAGCTTGAAAGTGCTTTCCAAGCACTGAATCTAGAGTTCTCTGATGTTACCTTAACAAAGTCCAAGGTGCTCCTGCTCACATTTAAGTCCCAGACTCTTGTCCATTTGATGTCATTTCAAACAAACTGAATGGATCAACACTTCCCTAGTGTCTTGTTCAGCCTTTGCTCACTGGCATGAGTTCAAATTGTGTTCACTAATTCATACTTACATATCACCTCCTTACTGGGTCTTTTGTCACACTATCTGTCTTACTTACAGCCTTCTCAGGACCTCCCTAAAAATGTTACCTAATTTTCTCCTCTAACATCTCTTTCTACATATTACAATGCCTGGAAGTGTCAGTCTTCTATTCTATACATGCATCCAAGGTAGCTGCAGTATTTATTTATTTTTCTCTTCCCAGAAGAACCTGTCAATAGACTACTTTAGAATTTTTGGGTGCACGTAGGAATGGGTGAATTTGTCAAATTAAAAAAAAAAGTCATCAAACCAATTGACTCAATAAATTGATATCAAGATTTTTAAATTTAGTATCCTCCCTTCAATCTAGATTTTTCTCATTATTTAGAACTCCTCAATTGGCCTCTAAATTTAACTTACATAAGAATGTAAAAGAGTGGTATCAAAAATGGAACAATTATTGTCTGAGCACTTACGTGAAATCTAGAGTAACTAATGCTTTTCAGATTGTTAGCACTTTCTAAAGATACATCCTCAGATTATAATTTTTAAATATAAATGGGAAAGAGGGAAAAGATGATAGAAGTCATGATTTGACGACTGAATGCTGTCTTTAAAAAATTTACACTTGACGACCAGAGAACTTCTCGCACTCTCAGCAGTTAACAGCCTGGAGTTGCTCTCTATAATAAGAATAACTCCTTTAAGGTCTACCATCGTTATTTTATGTAGGAACGATACAAAGGGGCTGCAACTGGGGGCTACTGCCAATCCCTAGGGGGTGATCCTGGCAGACCAGGAAGGGGTGCGATTGTCACCATAGTAGAATGCACATGAACCAATGATCAAGAGATCAGCCCAGTTGAGCCGTGTAGGCAAGTCACTCCAGCTTTCTGAGCTATGGTGCTCTCATCTGCATGGTAACAAAATCTTGGCAGACTTCTCCCAGACTTCATATTCAATAATTCAGGAGGTACAAAGGGTTCTGATTTGGGCATAGAATTTTGCTGTCGAATCGTTTTAGCAACACCAGTTTTAACATTCGCATGGCTGCCATGTCTGTCAGGATAAAGGTTGTGCAGATGATGTGGGATGAAATGGGATGAGGAGATATATATGAGCACCACTGTGTGTGTGTGTGTGTGTGTGTGTGTGTGTGTGTGTGTGTGTGTACTCAAGAACAACTTCTATTTTTTTGAGACTGGGTCTCTCACTAGCCTAGAACTTCAACAGGTAAATTAGGCCAGGAAGCTCCAGGAACCCAACTGTTTCTCTTTTCCATATTGTCATTGCTAGGATAACCATCATGTGCCACTATTCCCGGCTTTCTACATGTGTTCTAGAGATCAAACTCAGATCCTCGTGCTTTTGAGGTAATTTTACCAACAGCTGAGCCTGCTCCACAGCCTGAGATCTTCTGTCCTGTAGCGAGATTGTCTGGGAAAGTTGGCAACAAGTCTCCAGATCTGAACTATCCCAAAACATCTGATGGACAGACCTGAAGGTCCCTCTTGAATTTTCCATTGACTGGAAGTTGACTGCTACCTACTCCATTGTGGAGGAAATGTGATTGGAGTATGCACGGTGTTAGGGTACTGCTCTCCATATGCTTGTGACATAAATGTGACTGTGCCATGACTTGTGGGTGGAGACAAGCAAACAGCGAATGAGACAACACAGCACTACATAGAAACTCAGGATGTATCCTTCATGTATCCTTCACTAATCCCACAACAGGGAACTCGGAGGGTTGTTTTCTATAGAAAGAAGGATGCTGTCTGCAGAGACCAGGTTGAGTAGTGCACCCGCAGTGTGCACCTGACCTTTCTGTAGCTGCTCTCATCTCAAGCAGTCCTAGATAGTCCTCCCTGGATCTCAGTCTCAAAAACATATTTTATAGCTAACCAGGAGATTGACTTAATTTTAAATTAATGGCTATTTTTCTTTTCTCACATAAAAATTTTTAAGTAGTAATATTATTTTTAGGGTTTTTTTTTAAAGTAAGCAGGAAGAAAAGGGACAGGATTGATCCAGACAACCTTGCATGGATGACATATTAAAAACATATTGCCTGAGAAGCCACTATTAAAAAGAGCTGGCATAGTAGCTCAATGCATTAGTGTGCTAGTCCTTTGAATCCACTATAATTATAGGAAGAAAGCATCAGTCCCTGCAGTGGGGGAGCATTTAAAATTACAGCTGAGGTAGTAAATTACTGGTCCTCAATGTCCTCGTCAGACAGATTGCTTTCATTTCATGAAGAGGGACACAGTGCTGTGTCAGACCCAGCTTCCCCTGGCGAGCTTAATGTGTTCTATTTAAAAGCACAAGACGGAATAAAGGAAGTAGTAGGAGATTTTAAAATCTGCCAGCATAAACATTTATTTTTATTTTCCCAAGAGAGTGGCGTGCCAGAGTTACACAGGGAATGGTTTACATTACTCATGTTGAAGTGTGTGTGTGTGTGTGTGTGTGTGTGTGTGTGTGTGTACATGTACCTTCTATTCCTCAGGGAATGAAGCTGACCAGTTAATAGCCAATGTTTTGCTGGTTTTGCTGGGCACGGTTTCAGCAGTGAATTGAATTCTCACACAGAGGTGGCACAGTGCCTTTTGTGCTTGTCACTTTTGGCCTGTCCCTAAGCTTCCATCTTGCTCCAACGCCAGCAACGGAAGCAATGGGGCTTTAATATGTCAACACAGCCCAAACAAAACCACAGTTGGAACTAGTCTATGATTTGCTTTCCAACCTTGGTCTCATTTCCAAGGAACCAGGGAAAAGAGACAGGGGAAGATATTTCTCATGAAACTGTGCAGTACTTTAATTAGTTCTTGAAAACCCAACTGGGCTTCCCCCCACATATTGAGTTTTGTCAAACAGATAGTTTGTTTTGGAAATCTGAAAGGAGCTTGAAGAAACAGTAAGGCTTTTACACACACACATGTTCTAGTTGGATCTTGGGTATCTCTCGGTTGGTAGCTAAGAACTAAATTGATAAGCACTTACAGTGTTAAAGACAGAAACAGACTAAGTGGCTGCTTTGTGAGGAATGAAAGTGCTGTAACTTTATATGGTAGATATAAACCACAAAGTCTCTCTCCAGGTTTACGAGAATCCATCAAAGCAGAGCAGGGAAAGGTAGAAAGAAGGGAGAAATGAAGTAAATAGGTTTCAAACCAAAAAACGGCATCACCTTGTCAAGACCCATTCCTCACAAAGGTAAACTAAAACCTTCTTTTCTTTAAAAGTCCTTCCTCTGTTTTGAGATTCCACACTCCTAGCTGTGCTTAAACCTGTCTTTGCTTTTTGATTCAGTTTGTTTTGCAAAGACCCTGGCAGCTTCCAAAGCTAATCTAATGAAGATCAGACATTTTTTCTGCCATGTATTTTTGTTGTCCTATTGTGTAATTCTGAAGTTTGCATTTTGGCCTGTCATGATGTCAAAGGATGACCGTGCCTGCAACGTATTAGTCTTCCACAGAAAAACTAGACTTTTATTGTAGGACTTCCCTGGGGACCATACCAGGAAAGCTTAAGAAGTCTGTGGGAACTCCAATCATCTTGATAGAGCCTGGAAGAGCAAGCAGGACATTCACAAGTATGGTGGTACTTACCTGTGATGCCAGCACTCTGAAGAATGATGCAGGAGGATCACTGTGTTTGAGACCAGGCTGAAATAAATACTGGCTCTCTCAAATATGTGTGTGATGTGTTTCTCCTTATGCATTTTAGCTGTGAATGCAGCTCAGTGATAGAATGTTTGCCTAGCATGCACAAGACCCTGGCTTCTGTCCCCATCACCACCACCACCATCACCACCATCATCATCATCATCATCATCATCATCATCAATTCTTAGCAAACTGAGTACTCCTCCCTTATTCTGTGAATGAGTATTTCACTAAGAATAGAAAAATTAGATAACTCAGCCTAGCCACCAATGTATAGCTGCTTCCTTGCCCCCTCCCCAGGATCTCCAAGATACTGTTATCCATGTATCAGATGATTTCAATGTGCATGTAAGAGAAACACGTGAATGAAATTAATGTAAAAATCCCAAGACTACTGCATCCTTGTAGGCTACCAAGCATTCCCCTAACCTATGTGAGACCTGGATGAAGAAAACTCACCTGAAATGCTCTTTGTCTTCATCGGAGGCCATAAGCAGCATCCGGACTCAGAGGTCTCTGAACTTCAGCTTCCTCTGAGGTTCACAAAACAAGCAGGCATGGGGATCTTCAGATGTCATGATAGAAAGCCAAAGGTCAAGCAATGGACCTGCCTGGGAACAGCCAGAAAGCTGTAGCTACACACCTGTACCTGAAGTGGCTTCTTAATACAACTTAGATACTAGCCTGGTGGTACAAGCTCATAGATCCAGATACTTAGGCAGAAAAAGGAAGAACACAAGTCCAATGCTTGCCCAGTCAACAAAAGCTCAAGACCAGCTTAGTCAATTTAGCATCACCCTGCCTTAGGCAAAAAGTAGAAAGAGGGTTGATATACAACCCAGTGGGGGAACATTTACCTAGCTAATTAAATTAGTTAATTTAAGGTCAATCCCTAATACCATAAAACTTTGTTTTACAAAAGAATAAAAATGAAAGCATTTGGGCTCTTGTCAAAATCCACCCCTACTCTGTCCACTCATATGCTAACGCCTAAGCAACAAGTCACTGTGGGTTCAAGTTCTAAGAAATTCTGATTTAATCCCCCCTCCTCTGTGCCCTCTGAGCCCAACGACAAAAAGGCTAGGTTCCCAAGACTGGGACAAGAACATCTTCTGTCTTCGCAAGGTCAATTGAGGATTCATAAAAGGAAATCGCCATCATCTCAAGGATATGACTGATACTCCAGCTGGTGGGCAAAACTGGTGTAGTAGAGATGAAACAAATCCTCAGAGCAGAGAATGGTCTTCCCCAGTCACACAGGTCAGGGCCTATGAGTGCACATAACTCATGGCACCACTGAACAGGGAGAGACCTGGGATGCACTCAGTACACGTGCCACAACTGTGGCAGAGTACTTCCTCAGGCAGACGCAAATACCAGAAGACCATTTCCTTTACATAGGCAGGTACCTGAGCACAGGAAACCCCTAAGACACTGAAAAACAGTTTGCCTTCTCTGCCAGGCACTAGACAAAGTGTTTTGTGTGGTCCACCTCAATTCACCCCAGACCTATATCTCTGAAGAAAAGCTGATCATTCACACTTCCTAGCTGTAAGGCTAAGCGAAGGCAAGTTACCTGAATCCATGACCTTCAGCGTTGGGTTCCCTCATGCTGGCCTACAGGAAATATTGACAGTGGAGAAGGGTCGCACACCTCCAGAAGAACCAGATGCTCTCTCTTCCTGTGCCATCTCACTGGGTTCAAGGTCCTGACTCGCTTTGCTCACAGGAGACCAATGAAGACTGAGGGCAGCCTTTTCTCCCTCTAGCTAACAGCCCTCCCTGTGGAGACCTGTGTATTAGGCATGGCTGCTCACATTGGCTGCCTGCCAGAAAGGCCCCAAAGTTCACCTCTGAGGAAAGATGACTTTAAATTGGAAAAGAATGTTTGAATGTCATTTTCTTCTTCACATTCCCCAGGAGGCTTTAACAAACCTGAGGTAGAAGGGAAATTCTCTCCTTAAACACTACCAGTGGGGGAAAAAGATTCGTAATTGACCATTAAAAGAATGTTAGCACATGCTATGTAAACAGGAAATCTTATTCTAGGAGGCAGCAGAGTAGACTGGACCCCACATTTGCCCACTGTACTCAGTTCAGTGTTACTATGCCTTGTTCACTGTAAAATAGCTGTAATAAAAGCATTTGTACCCACTCCACACAGTCACTGAGTGGCTCAAATGGAACCAGACATTGCAGGAAAGCTCAAATCACTAACCTATGCAGACAGCATGATCACAAGTCCTTTTACACAAGACAATGAGCAACCTTTGGAAAGGCCTTGCTAGAAAGTCACAGAGAGGCAGTTCTCATACCGTGAGCATGCAGTTGTCATTTCTGGGTGAGTGTCACAATGGGTGACATTAAACCTGCTGAGACTTTCATCTGTGCCACCAATCACAACAACATAAAACCGGCCCCTTCGCTAAGTCACATGCTGAACAGTTCTTCAGGGTTTTTTCCTTATTTTTAATTGGTTCTCTTCTTGTGGTTTTGAGAATTAACCCAGGGCCCCATATATGTTAGACAAGCACTATAACACAGAGCTATGTTCCTAGGACTAATAAATATTTCTGAATATCATCCATGAGTCAGTTACCAAGTTGAGAAGTCTACAGAGATGAGTTCTGAAAGGTTCTACCCTTCAGCAAGGTGGGTGCACACAGGAGGGGTGATCTATATATGTAAGGAGAATTAGACTCTACTAACTCTCAATCATGCCCTTCTCTATCTTCACACAGCTTACCACCTCCTTGCCCTACCTCCAACCTACCCCATCAGGCCTCAGCAAGTTCTCTGGAACTAGCAGTGGTAGACTCTAAGATGGCATCCCTAGCCATTCCAGTATGTCTTCAAATGGTGTAATATAGAAATGCCCAGAAACCACAGGGAGCCTGCTATGCTTTTATTCTCATTTAAAGGTGTTACTTAATTTGTAACTGCATGCAAACAAACAGATGCATTAGATAATCCTCAGGCCCACAAACCTCATCCCATTCCATAGGCTGTTCTATTCACCCTGGGGTGGTGCCTTGTTAAGACCCCAGGGTCAGCAGCAGAAAAGAATGAACCTGTACCTCCATTCCAGATCCAGTTACAAAGTATCCCCTTTTTCTTCTTGCTGTGGCAGGCCGCCTGACAGATACAACAGAAGTAAGCAAGGACTTATTTGGCCTCATCTTTTATAGAGTTATAACCCTTCACAGTAGGGATAAATGGCAACATCTGCAATAGATAGATCTACAGGGGCCTTGAGGTGTGATGGGTTACATCTGACCTGACCAGATGGTAGGGAACACTCTAAGAGTAACTGAGCTGACCTAGAATTCCAAAGCTCTGTCTCTATGGCCTCATGTCCAAAGGGTTCATAACCTCCAAAACCAGTGCCACCACATGGGGGCAAGTGTTCAAACACATGTGAGCCTATGGGGGAGCCATTTTTATATTCAAACAATAACAAACAGCATGTGCATTGTCACAATTACTTCACTAGCTGCCAAAGGGTTTCATGAGAACTAACAGGAACTATTGACACATGGAATAAGAACTTTAGCTGATGAGAAAGCAGAACCCTGAAGCAGACACAGAAGACTGGGGCTGAAGATAGATATAAGGTACCTAGTGGAGGGCTAGAATGGACTCCCACATAGGCATAGTCAAAGAGAACAGTAGTGATGATACAAAAGGTCCGACAGAGAAGATGAGGGAACACACTACTCATTTGGCTTTGGCAAACAGAAACCTGAGAACAAAACAATCACTAAAACGACTTAGCAATGATCTCTGGTGCTGTCTGGGATGATGGGGGACAGTCAGAAACTCAGCTTGCTGCTTCACAGGGACATTCATTCAAGGTCTATCAAGGACCAGGAAAGCCACACGAAATCATTATCTTTAGAGATTCTTTCTTGGAAATAAGCTTTTTCTGATGGGCCAAGTTTCTTTTTAAAAAAAAAAATCTATGTGGAGGAAAAATTAGATAAATCGCCCTTGAAATTTCTCCATTCTCATTTGGTAAGAAATAAATCATCCACCTCAATGATAAAAGGATTATGAGTTGGACTCTCATTTCCTCGACCGACCCTGGGAAGAACTATAATTACAATGACCATATTTTCTGAGCCAAACATTAGGACTGCAGGCTTGACAAGTACACGTGTACTTGTAAAGACAATAGGACAGGTTATCTAAAATGGAAAATGACCTACAGGAGCTAACTCGACCGGGAGCAATGATGACACGGAAACAAATTGGTTTTTAGGCATTTTTCATGATGTCACTGGGGTTCTTTGGCAGCTCTCTGCCAAGGTCTGAATTGTAAAATTGTGGCTGACACTATTTCTTCACACTCCCATCCAGGACGTGCCGCTGGCACTGATTTTTTAAAGAACTTAATTCAATTGAGTCAAACTACCCACTTCTCTCATCTTAGTCAAGATGAGCAAAAACAAAAGAATATATACTGTCTAAATTAGCATTTAAATATGACCATAAAAACCTGTCAGCATATTGTACACAAAATTGCTTTTTTCCTCCATATTTGGTCCATTGAATGTTGGGTCTGTCCTACTTTAAGCAAACTGAATACAGAATATTAAATGCACATTAGGGGACAATTATGTGCACTGCTAGATGGCATTTCACTGTCGCCTCCTCTTAGGTGAGTACAGCCCAAGTTATTTGAGAACTAATAGGTTATTAGCTAATAGAGTGAAGGGCAAGCTGACAAATGAGGAATTCAGGATCCACACATCAACTAAAGCAATAAGCACATAGATGATGGGCTAGGGAAGTGGGGATGTCAACTGATGGGAGACTGATGGAAATATCCAGTAAGACCTGAGACCAGTGCTGCTGGAAACCCTAAGCACTGAGTTCTTGCTTGGGCAGCATACCAGGAATATGCTTTGTGAAAAATGCATCAATGGAAAACTGACTTTGCAAGGCCCTGCAGGCTGTAGAGGTAAACAGAATGAGTGAAAAGTGTATGTCTGTTACCCAAATGATCAGTGTCATACATACTTTAGAGAGGGAGGGAGAGAGAGAGAGAGGCAGGGAGGGAGAGGGAGAGGGGGAGACTGACCAAGGGCTGGAGAGTTGTCTCAGCCAGTCAAATGCTTGCCATACAAGCAGGAGGAACTGAGTTTGCTCCACAGGACCAAAGTAAAAGCCAGACACAGTGGCATTCACTTGCCAGTGCTAATGAGGCAGAAACAGGTTGGTTTCTGGCACTTGATGACCAGGCAGCCCAGATGGCCTGGTCTAATTGGTGATATCAAGGCAACGAGAGACTCTGTCTCAAAACACTCAGGGTACAGCTCCTAGAGGATACTTGAAATTGTCTTCTGACTTCTGCATACACATAAACGCGCGCACACACACACACACACACACACACACACACACACACACACATACACACAGCAAAGAAACTGACAAAAACTAGGAATAGATTCCATTCACAAAGATGTTCTTAGACTGTATTAGTCAAGTAAAGCTGCTGTAAGAAAATACCAGATTAAGTGTCTTAAATGGCAGACGTTTGTGTCACACATTTCTGGAGACTAGCATTTGTAATCCAAGCGTCAGAGTAGAGTTGAACACTCCTGAGGCTCCTTTCCTTGGTTGGATGATAACATTGCTTTCCCTGTGGCCTCACACCACCTCTGCCATGAATATTCTTACTGTCTGTCCCTGTGAATGTCCTTTTCTTCTGAAATGGCCTGTCAGATTTGATTAGGAAATACACAGATGACTGAATATTAATTTATGCAGAACCTGCTTCCAGATACAGTCACATTCTGAGATGCTTGCGGTTAGGGATTTAACACATGCATTTCAGAAGGACACACAATTCATCTCACAGGTTGGGGTAAAATCATGCCTTACAGAATTATAGGAAATTACTAACAACTTCAGGAAGACTAGGAACCTATAACGACAGGCAGCAAAGTAAGAAGTCGGAAAGGTCAGTGAAGGAGGCAGTGTCCCAGAACTGGAAGGCTTCATGATAGAAATGATAAAGAGTCATCAAAACAGAAAGGGGAGAAGATCCATCCATTAAAGATGGCCTCCACCGTAGCAAGGAGGAGCCACTATCAGGCCTTGAATGGGAGACTGACTTTATGGCTCTCTTCTCTAACCCTTGGCGCTCAAAAACAACTCAAAGCCAAGACGCTTAGGTTCATAAAAGATAACTGAGCACTAAATTGCACATAAGATGAACTTGTCTGAGACTCTGAAGGTTTATTTTCTGGTAGGACTTTATTTAAATTTTAAAATGAAGTGCCTGTTTTGCATATGAGGAGTTGCAGGGAACTTGAATATGCACATCTGCTGCTCTTCCTACACAGTCTAGCTGAAATATCAATACAAATGCATTGGAGGCAAGAGGAGAGAGATACCCATGAGTCTGTGAGATGCGTTTTATGTGTATGGGTTAATGAGGTGTCTCTCACTCCACAGATGGAAGGAGCCATACAGTGGAAGAACCAGAAAAGAGTGCAGTGTGAGATGTCAGCTGGAGGCTAGGACTGCTCTGTCAGTTAACCCCTAATCCTTCCAGAACCGGGTTTATGAGGGCACGCTGACCCTGCTATATTGTCCACTCCACAATTTCATAAGTCCTCATGGTCTTTAATACTTTTTGTTTAGTTGCCCAGAAAATGGTTTTCCAAATACGCTCTGTAGTACTTTTCATTGACTTTATTCACCACGCCAAATGTGTTGTTTAATATGAAGATCTGTCCCAGGAGACCATGAGGCATAATCTCTTCCCAATAAAAAGAATTGATCTTCTCCCAGGTGGTCCAAAAATTTCAATATTTCATTTTATCCCAAGTAAAAGGTTAAGTAGACACATGTTTAGGGATGGGAGGAAGCAAGAGGGGACCCTGGTGACCTTCTTACCAACCCCTCTAGATTCCCAATTCATTTCGATAATTGGCAGTGGCATCTGTCAACTACCTCAAGCAGATAATCAAATGGTCTGCTGATGGACAGTCAAGATTATCAGGCTTCTCAGAGTAGGGAAAAGGCAAGGTCCTCCTGGTAGAGGCTTAGCATGTCTCAAATAGAACATTCTAGGGTTATTTATAAGGTTAGAAGCCTGGGGTAGTAGACATTAAGGCAGGTCTTTAACGCAGAGACCTGGATGTTGTGTACACATCATGAAGAGTTCACAATGTGTACATTACTATGCAAAGCTGTGGTCTAGAAGTGAATCCTCACGGCAAGGTTTTATTGTCGATAAGTAAGCTATGTAGTTGGTTCACAGGCTTATCTTGCAGGTACAGATAGTTCCTGGAGGAAGAAGTGAAGTTAATGTGATCCTGGTATTGTTTAACACCACGACAAGAAATCACAGTGGTTTCTGTTCTTATTGGTACCTTAGGGAAGATCTAAAAACTTCTCTAAGTTTCTCTTTAGCCAGGATTAGTGTTAAATTTGATAAGACTAATTAGGTAAGTCTCATTGATTTGAAGTAATTCTTAGTTATACATGGAAAAATCTCTTTATTTCATCTCGTATGATTTGCCAAGAGAGTATACAAATATTTACAACCAAAGTATATATACTCTGAATATCATAAAAGACTTTTAAACCACTCTTTTGTGACTGACTTGATTAGTAGATGAAGTGCACTTTCAAGTAAGAGGAATTATTTGCTTATTATGTCATTTTATTTCTATTCATATAAGATATACTTGTTTTATGATGAGAGAGGGCGAGGCCAGAGGGGGTAATTATTTATGTTCACAAAAAAAAAAAAGAAAAGAAAAAAAACCACTTTTTTCAATAAATTCTCTAGCATAAAAAGTCTACAACTGGATGATTTAGAAAATTGTATCTACTAAGATATCTGAAAAGTGATCATACAAATGGATGGACGCGTTTGCATTTGGAATTAGTTGTAGTATTATTATACAATTTTGAAGAACCTAAAAATTCCCCTAAGAAAGCTTTCCTGACACTATTAAACATTGTGCACATCCCGTAAAACTTTCGGGGAAAGTGAAATGGTCCTATCCCAAATCTACATGAGGCACTGCTTGAAGTTTAACTTTCCAAATGTCTGTTTTCAGTTATACATTATGATTCAACTCTTACTTCTGTTTTCATCTTTTATTTATTTTTTTTAAACTTTTGCTTGCTTAGGTCTAGCTACTTAATCAATAGCTACACTACTAATTCAACATTCTCATCATCTGAATTACCTAGCACCCCAAGTTAATAAAACTATCTTTCCTAATTATTGTCTTCATCATAATCATTATAAATTAACATTTTAAATTCAGACAGTAACTATTTTTAAATACATATCAAATGATTAAATTTCTTCCAGGTGGTGCTTGGTTTGCATCTGGCAAAAGAACAGGGAACCATCTGTTTTATTTTGTTTACTTTTTAATAACTCACTTTCTTCTCACCTGCAGCCCTTACTAACCACCATCTGTTGACTTCGTAGATGTACGTACAGGACCTCGAGCTGCTGGTATATGCATCACACCTGTGAAATTCTTACTGTTTAGAGACAATGAATGAAGTTTTTCCATGGGCAGGGAGTCCTAAAGGATCTAATTCCAGTCCTTTCTTTTGTGAGCAAACTCATTCCATTTGACCTAGCTTACTTACAACTTTCTCTGGAAGTTGGTCCCATCAGTCAGAAAGCATGGTCTGACCTTGTGGTGTTCTTAGATGATAAGAGGACACTGCTCTGAGAGTTTATCTCTTTTCTTCTCCCATTTTTGCACATAATATACATATACACATACATATACATACACATACACATACATATACACATACACATGCATATACATATACATATACATATACATATACATATACATATACATATACATATACATATACATATGCATAAACACACACACACACACACACACACACATATATATGATTCTGGAGAGCACGTTTTGCCATATAGCAATACAAGTGTGTGATGGTTTATATACGCCTGGCCTAGGGAGTGGCACTATTAGGAGGTGTGGCCTTGTTGGAGTAGGTGTACCACTGTGAGTGTAGTCTTTAAGACCCTCATGTTAGCTGCCTGGAAGCCAGTATTCTGCTAGCAGCCTTCAGAAGATAATGTAGAACTCTCAGCAACTCCGGCACCATGCCATGCCCCTACCTTGATGATAATGGATTGACTCTCTGAACCTGTAAGCCAGCACCAATTAAATGTTGTCCTTATTAGAGTTGCATTGGTCATGGTGTCTAATCACAGCAGTAAAATCCTATCTAATACAATGTGTGAGAGGATTTATGAAAGGACTTACCATGAACAGGAAGCTAGAACAAAACTCATGACAATAATCCTACTCAACATCATGCCCCAAAAGGTCCAATAACCTGCAACTAGAGAGATGAATCAGGAACACCAGCTATTCTTCCAGAGGACCTGGGTTCAATTCCCAGCACTGACGTGATGGCCCACACCTGTTTGTAACTCTAGTCTCAGGTGATCCGGTGCCCTCTTCTTCCTTCTGGGGGCACCAGCCACACACATAGAATATAGACATACATGCAGGCAAAGCAACCATTTATTTAAATTATTAATTAAAATAAGAAAAATCCAATGACCTCCCACAAGCCCCTTCTCAAGGTCCCACCACTTCTTAACATTGTCACACTGAGAACCGAGCTTTTATCACCTAAGCCTTGAGGGACCAACCAGACACGTGTTAACAGAGCACACGTGTTTCCTGACAACTGTTTCACATTTAATAATGTTCAGTGCTGAAACCGCACTTATTTTCTCCTCCCCTGGGGATGCACCCCATTCATTGATTCCCAACTAATATACAGTTTGCTGTCTTTAATATCAAGAGAAACAACTAGACTATTACTTCATAAAGCATTTAAAACAATACTCCTACATGTAACCTGAAAAATAATTTATCTATCGTGAACTATCACTATTTCTAGAAAAGATTAATTCATAGCTAAACAGATTAAACTTCTCTTACTTTATTTATCTAACAACCTTATTTGTTTACCTAACAACCTTTATTAATATGATGTTGAGACTCTCCAAAATGTAAGAATAATGTTTTTCACATTTTTTGGCAGAAATATTTTCAAAGATTTATTTATCACTTTTTATGTATGTGCATGTGTGTGTGTGCCTATGTGAATTTATTTATGCTATATGTGTAAGTGCCTATAGAGGCCAGAGGTTGTTGGGTTCCCTGGAACCAGAGTTATAATCAGTTATAAGCTGCCTGATGTGAATGCTGGGAGCCAAATCGGGATTCTCCACTTAAATAATATACACTCCTACTTGATGTGCCATCTCTCTATCCCTGCATAAATATATTTCATGAGTTCCTGTAAGCAGTCTCATGATAGAAGGTAGCAGACACAATCAGCTTCCTCAGCACTTACAACGTCCTGCACCCAGGAGCCTCCATCTTCAACCATGTTTAATGGTTGAAGTTTGGACATGACTGAGAAGTAAGCTAAAGGTGTCAGAGGTTGCTATATCCCACCTCTGGCAATTATCTTCAACTAATAAATGAGAGGCAGATAACCAATCAAATTCCTGGCCCCTGAGTTGGAATAATTCTAAGCCAAATGGTTCATAGTTTCTCAAAGTCCCAGGAACCATGTTCCTGGATGGATTTCTGTCTCTTCTTCTATACCTTTCTCCACTCTCACCGATTTCTACTATCACCCGCCTCAGAATAGAGCTCCCTACATCCTGATTCCCATCTTGGAATTTTCTTCTAGGAAAAAAATAAGATAAAATAGCCCATCCCCATTACTTCAGCCTTTTGATCATACCTACATGGTAAGAACCAGAAATACTCAAGGAAGGGAACCATCAAAAGGTAGGTGTTGGGATAGGGAGTTATAAGTTAAATAGATGGACAGGAGTGTGATACACTGCGGGGTCAAAGTGAGACCACTGATGCTGAATAACCCCCAAATGTGGGAGCAAGAATAGAGGGCGAATGTCCTCCTGTCCCACAGGTACTGCTACACAGTTCAACCTCCTAGAACACAAGCATGCAGCCATCACTGCTGAAGAGAGCAAAGTCACTGAAACAAACCCCCAAACAAATATCTTTCTCAAAAATGATGGAAGTCTGGAAGTCTTTTGCATAAAGAACAATAAACAACAACAACAAAAAGTTCATTCTAAATCCTACAGAGCAGGAAAATAAATGAGTCTCTGACTCAGAACACAGACCATGCAGACAGAATTTTATTGTCACAACAACTGAGAGGGACCCCCCTTTGCCTGCATATCAGACAACATGGAGAGCCCCACAAAAATTCTGTAGACAAAGGCAGAGTCTGTCCACTTCTGGGGTGCCATGACAACGGGGTGCCTCTTGAGCATGGTTGAAATCTCCCGGCAAGGTCAATGAGACGCAATTAGAATGCACAGGCTTCGCAGTCACCCCCACATCCACGCCCCCGGCTAATTGAACTCACCCAGATGTTTTCTTTTCTACTCACTGAAATGATGACATTATTGGAGGTTAATAGTTAAAGGTTTATCTAAATTAGGTATCCATAAAGTTCTTAATTTAGCCATTGAGTGCCTAATAGAGATTAAATTGGACCAGGAGATACTATATTTCAATCTTGTGGGAATGACTTTGCACAAAGCTGAGGACTAGCTCACTAAGAAGTCTCCTCCTTTCACATAATATAAAACCTTTAGTTCCTAATAATAAGTCCGTGACCACCCACCCCCCTTGAGAGTTACATAAAGTATTACGTGGGCATTGTTAGGCTTTTCCTGTGTGGTTTCTCTGTGTGTGGGTCTCTGACTTCTTTTTTTAAGAATTCTTCACATGAGAAACTCCTTGATGTGCTAGTGTAGGGGACCACGGAGGTTCAACAAGAACCAATACAGGTCATCAGGGAAGTCTGGGGAAGCAAGGGGGAGCCAGGAAGGATCAATGAGTTTGAGACAGTTTAAGGAATTTCTCACTTTAGGAACAAATGGACCCTGCATGAACACAGTAGAGGAGGGAACCTGAATAATATAGATTGATAAAGACGGATTGTTAGCGTCTGAAGGGGACCTGAACTGCAAGAATGAAAAATCAAAAGTTAAAAGACAGAACAAATGAAACAATGAGTTACTCATGATGTTAGTATGGTCACTACCATTACTGATGATTGTGTGCATGTGAATGTGTGTGTGTGTGCATATGCATGTGTGAATATATGTGTGTGTGTGAATGTGCATGTGTGGGTGGGTGTGCATTGTACATGTGCTTGTGTGTGCATGTGTGCATGTGTGTGGATGTGTGTGTGTGTGTATGCTTATGTGTGCATATGTGTATGTGTGTGTGCAGCTAATTACCCCTGATATAAAGTATGTGGGGAAATATATATATATATATATATATATATATATATATATATATATATATAGTCACTTCAGGTGAAATACAATTTATCTTATCCAGAAAACAAGGGAAATCTCAGGGTTATAAATAATTAAAACAATATCCCCTTGAAAACTGGTTATGGATGTACATGTGCTCTAATTTGGATCAGAAGCCTGTTTCTCATGGGGATGAATTCTCCAGTGTACGTTGAGAGAATAGACTGTGTGTATGCTATGTGACATGGACAGAAGGACAGTCTTACTTATGGGAAATAATATAGGCGGAGCTCCCTGAAATACCAGTAAGGGACAAGGACTGAAGGAGGCTAAAGCTGTTGGTAAAATGAGAGAGGAACTTCTAAGTGGTTGGAAGTAGGGAAGCTGGCAAATCACCACCCCCCATCAATCTCCTGGAATCTATTTCCATGGATTATGAGCCCATCTTTCTCTTAGTACTCTGCAAATATTCTTCTTTATGAGTGATTTACCTATTCTTCTCCTGAGCCCAGATAAGTGAACCAAGATATCTCATGCAATTTATTTGTGAAATGGGCACACCACCTTCCTTTTCCTATTTGTTTTTGTATTGTTTTTCTGTCTGGTCTCTTTTTGCTTTTTAAATGAAGCATGAAACTTCCCCATGAGGCTAATAATAGTGCATGCTGAGCCCAGTGTGGCATAAAGTTCACCTGGATAGGAAGTCCAACTAATGAGAACAAATAGATCCTGCACTCTGTCTTGTCATATTTTAGGCCGTTTGGCAGATTCAATTATTTTCTCCTAATTTTCAGAGTTCCCAGGATGGTATGTATGTTCTTTATATAGGAAAGTGGGGTTTAAAAGTAAGCTGAGTCGCATGGTTCAGTTTCTACTATCAGGCTTCCATCCTCATGCAAATTAATAATAATAATAATAATAATAATAATAATAATAATAATAATAATAAGTAAATAACATTAACTAGGGCTTATAACTGGGTACTCAGATGCCTAAAGTCTAATACATAAAATTAATATATCTTTCTGATTTTCAGTTTGAAGAAAGTCATTCAGTATTGAGCCAGTTTGATATGTGAAGCCACATTTCAAGAAAATAGGGTATGCTGTGTAGATGCAGTATGTGACAGCTGTTTCATTCCTCTTTATAAGACTAGTGTTCCTGAGAGCTAAGATATTCTCAGACATCATGCTCACATACTACTTGGGGCCCACAGTTTGTTGATACTAGTCATCAAAAGACTCTGATGAACACAAGGTAGTGAGTACACTCAAATTCTTTGTACAGAAAGACACCCAAACCAACCAGTGGTAAATATAATATTTCTTTGACATATCTTTGTTATAGTTTGAATCTGAAATCTCTCTCACCAACTTGTGTTGTGCATTGTTTCCACCTTGACACATTATTTTGAAGGCTGTGGTGTCTTCAAGACATGGAGCCTGGGTGACAGAAGTAGGTCACTAGGGGTGAGTCTTTGAAAGTAGGTCACTAGGGCTGAATCTTTGAAATGGATCACTAGGGATGAGTCTTTGTCTCTGGTTATGATCTGCTTCCTCTACTTCCTGGCCTGTACCATGTGAACAACCATTGCTACATAACTCCCGCTGCCACAAATCTCTCCTACTGCCCTGCTTTGCCACCAGGATGTCCTGAAATTTCTCTGAAACATGAGCCAAAATAGGTCTCTTATGCATTTAGTTGATTCTACCAGATATTTTACTTACAACAATGCAGATGTTAAGTCTTAAATATTCATGTGAGTATTTTATTTCATGTTATTTCCACATTAAGTTTCTTACTAAAATAAGGTTTGAAGTTCTGCAATGGACAAAATACTTTGAACATCATTTCTAAATGTTCTGGCTGATTTTACCTTCTAGGAAGGAAAAGATGCTTCACCCTGCCCTGTCATGGGCTACATACTCATCATTTGGTCTCCATGCTCCTGGAGCTTCATAGAAAGTAGATGCACTTAAAGAGAATCTTTATTCTTCTATCTGAACTTTCTCGGCCCTTGGGAACATACCTTCATTTTATTTACATGTTCCTCTTTCTTTAGATCTCATAAGCTCTGTCATTTAAATTAAACATATTCAAACATGTACACTTTATTCAAAGCCAATAGTATCTCTAGATATCGAGGCCACTCAGAGGATTGACGTTTAACTTTTACAGTTCTTTATATATTCTAGATATTAGTCCCTCCCCCAGCATTGGATGAGTAGCTGCCAACAGTTTTCTCTAGGCTATCTCTTCGCTCAGGTGGTTGTTTCTTTTACCATACAGGAGCTATTTAATCTTGTGTAATCCAATCTATCCGTTCAGTTCTTGAGGTTATTTCCTGTGCTGTTCGAGAGTTCTTTTCTGGAAGTTTTTCCCGAAGCCCATATTTTGAAGTATTTCCTCTGTGTTTTCTTCTAGCAGTTTCAATGTTTCATAAATTAAAGTTTTTCATCTATTTTAAGTTGAGTTTTATTCAGAGTGAAAGTTAAGGATCTAATTTCATTCAATTCTAAATAATGCCTAGTTGTTTTTGCACCATTGCTTGAGAGGTTGTCTTCTTTTCTCTATGTCAGTCTTTGACAACTTGATCACAAAGTAGGATAATAATTGTGTGGATTTATTTCTGAGTCTTCTACTCTAGCCTGTTTTTTAGTGTGTCCATTTTGGTACCAGTACAATGCTGTTCTTGTCACTATGGTCTATGGTATCATTTAAGGTCAGATATTGAGATATCCCCTTTTTAATTTTCTGCTTATTTGCTTTGACTAGTCACATATTCACTAGTTTCCGAATGAAATTTGGGATTATAATTTCTATGTCTATGATGAATGTCATTAGAATTTTAGTGGGAACGATGTTAAATTTGTAACGATTTTTAGTAATATAGCCATTTTCACAATACTAATTTTGCTAATTCATGAGCTTGAGAGGTGGTTCCATCTTCTAGTCTTCAAAAAAATTTTTTTGAGGACTTCCATTTTTCATTGTGTAAGTCTTTTGTCTGCTCCACTAGGTTTGTTTCTAACTATTTTATTGTTTTTAAAGCTATTTCAAATGACATATTTTTTCCTAACTTATTTCCTAGCAAGTTTGTGATTGGTATACATAAAACCTACTGAGTTTTGTATATTGACATTGTATCCTGCTGCTTTCCTTTAAAAATCAGATCTAAGAGTTTTTTGGCAATGTTTTAAGGTCCCTTATGTAAAAGGTCATATCATCTGCAGAGGTAACTTGTCTTCTCCCTTTCCTGTTCATAGACCTTTATCTTTCTCATGTCTTATTGCTTTAGCCAAGATTTCAAGCAATATATTCAATAAAAATTAAGAGAGCAGGCATCCTTGTTTCATTGCAGATTTTAGAAGAGACACTTTCTAGTTTCTCCTCAGTTGGTATAATGTTAGTTATACATTTCTTGGATGTATCCCTTACTATATTGAGGTACATTCCTCATAGTCATAATTTCTTTGAGAGAGCAATCTATACTTTTAACAAAGACAGATTTGTCATATTCCTTTTACTGTTTTGGTTCTCAAAGAGCATAGACTCTATAAAATACAACAAAATTTTCATTTTAACTGCATGTCTTCTATCCACCTGAACTTGGTTTTTTAATTTATAAGAGGTAAAAGTACAATTTCATTTTTTATATTGAAAATATCATACTAGTCTTACAGAATTTAATAGTTGGTAGTTCACACATGTGTTTCCAGCCTCTATATTATGTACATTGAATACTGCAGTGAATATGACTGCCACCCCACCTTGACATTTGGAAAAAATATCAAGTTTAGTTTATATATTTAAAATGCTCTACTCTTCATTAAATTGAGAATGAAAGATAATATTTGAAAATTGCATAGTTTGAAACCTACTGAGACAATCAATACCTGGAATTGGTTTGGGTTTGGGTTTTTTTGGGGGGGAGGGGTTTTATGTTTTGGGAAAAATTAAGAATTCAATTTAATTTTTACATATTAGTAGTTGTGTTTCCCATAATTTAATTAACAATTAATATTTCCATCAAAATTATCATGTACTACCATCCTGGGCATGAGCCAGTACTTTCAAGAATATGAATGAATTAAAAACAAATTGAACAAGTACATAAGAAAACAAGTGATCAAATGGTAAGTGATCTCACATATAATCCCTTCCTTTAAAAAATTAGATGCCTATGTAGCTAGACTTCCATGTTCTTCTTTAATTTTTGTTTATCCCTTTTGAATTATAATGACAGTCATCTTTCTTTCTCATACCTGAGTGCCAAGCTCATTTGATCCTCTCATCTTTTGAAAACAGTTATAAAAATTCCATGTTAGAGATTAAAAATATTTAAAACCAAAAGAAGTTAAATTATTTTCACAGAATAATCTCAAATATTTATAGAAGCTTGAGCACTCTGTTCTAGAACTATTATACAACAATCTCCTAACTGTCTAATTTCTTTTATGCATTGCTCAAAGTAGCATCTTACAGACCTGCTGAACCAAAAGTCCCTAATTTAATCCCCCACACTAAAATGCTTTGGATAAATCTGGCATATAAAATTATAATTAAACCCTTAGCCACTGGCTGTAATTAACTAAGAAGTTTCATTCATGTTTTACAATTAAGTGATTAAACAATGAATTTTCAAATATTTCCCTAATGAAGTCATGAACTTCAAGAAACCAAGTGCTGTAATTAAATTAAGAAGAATGAAACAGAAAATATGAAAATCACATAGGTTGAAATCTTCTGAGACTGCCATCTCTCCCTGGCTATAAGACAAGTACTTTCAAAGGAGGAAAAAGAAAAACCTTTTAATAAATACATAAAAACCAACATTTTTCAAAAATCCAGCATGAATGAAACACTGTAGTCAATAAGTTCATATGTACTAAAATTTCTCCCCCCAAAAGAACATTATAGACTACACTGGCTATCTTTTTCAAGAGCAACAACAAAGTATAAACTTAGGAAATTCCAGTAAATTTTTCTTAAAATCATGGTTAGCTGAGAGAGGATGGTGCATGACCTCCAATGACCCAATGTTGCTGCAACATCATTTCCTTTCATGCCTTCTCAGGCCAATGTCTAGTTTATGGCTAGATAACCATACTATGCCATTTAATATGAAAATCCTCTTTTGCTCACTTGTAAAGCAGAACAAACAGAATGGCATACATTTGTGAGAGTTAAAGCAGAGACAGGATAAATGGCCCATCAGTTAAGAGCATTGTAGTGCTCTTGCAGAGGATCTGAGTTCAATTGCCAACACCCATTCCAAAAATATCACAATGGTCTACAATTCCAGCTCTGAGAATCCAGTACCCTCTTCCAGACTCCACAGTCACCTACACTCCCAAGTCCATGTGTGTACATATACACACATAGAGAGACACACAAAAAGTAAGTCTTTAAAACAAACTCAAAGGTAAAAACCACATGATCATCTCCTTAGATGCTGAGAAAGCATTTGACAAAATCCAACACCCTTTCATGATAAAGGTCTTGGAAAGATCAGGAATTCAAGGCCCTTACCTAAACATGATAAAAGCAATCTATAGCAAACCAGTGGCCAACATCAAACTAAATGGAGAGAAACTGGAAGCAATCCCANTGGGAGGAGAGGCCCCTTGGTCATACAGACTCTATATGCCCCAGAACAGGGGAATGCCAGGGCCATTACGTGGGAGGGGGTGGGTAGGGGAGCAGGGCGGGGACGCGGGAGGGTAAGGGAAAATTTCTGGATAACATGTGAAATGTAAATGAAGAAAATATCTAATAAAGAGAGGAAAGAAAAAAAAATGACAAAGAAAAAAAAAAAAAAAAACTAAAATGGTCTCTGTGTATAGGATCCTAGGGGCACATGAGAAAAGAACTGGGCACATCATAGATGCCTAGTAAATACTGACCATTACTTTTCTTACTACTATTACCATCAGTGGATTTGAACACTCTTTGGAAAATTGAAAAAACAGTTGCCTGCACTCCTCATAATCATCTGAGGTTGTAGTAATACTATTTCCATTTCAAAAATAGAGCAAAAAGATACAAAGGGAATTTCCAAGATAGCTATTTCTAAAAGTCAACCATCAGAGACACAAACTCATTGTTTCAAACTTCTTGTCTTACTCTGTGAATTAGTTTAGTGGTTTTTACTTTTGTCCACCATCAGTTCATTCTACTCTCCTTCTACTGTACTAAACTCCAATTCAGACTAAATTCACATTTAACACAGTCTTGGAGAAAAGGTTGGATAAACCTATTAGAAGACAAAACCCTACTAGTGGGCAAGTAGGCTTCATGTGAAGAGAAAGATTCCATTTTGGACTCTAATGCTTCCCTGCCCAAAACAAGGCCAATAAACCATTCTCTCATTCTGTCTTTCCTCTAAAATATTGAATGATTCACTCTAGCGTTTCCTCAATTGAACCTCTTAATTCTCCTTTCTGTGAAGCAAACCCTATTTCTCACTCTTAGTACTTTTTCCTTTCAGCAAACGAATCAGATTTGGTACATAAGTCCTCCCCTCACCCCTCTGCACCCTACCAATCAGACAGTCACTCTTCATCCTTCTTCTCTCAAACCCATAGTCTACACAAATGCTACTGGATGTATGTTCTTTTCTGTTATTGATAACTCTTAATTTCCTCAACTGAAATTATTGTATTAAGTGATTCACTCACGAGTACATACACATAACAGATGTATGGATAACTATATAAGAACACTTAAATCTTCTTGTCATCATGGCATTTTTTTATGCTTCCATATTTATTAAAGAAACATTTTCTCCTCTATTTTATATTTCAGTCTCCAGGAAAGCATAATTCATTGCTGTCATGCATCTTAGTTGGGCTGTCTAACTTATCAGATTGACCTATTACATTTTTATACTTTCCTTGTTTCTGTTTTGCTTTGTTGCTTTGTTGTTGTCCACTTGTGTGTCCACTTTGTTGTTGTCCACTTTTGCCCATTTCATGTGCCTTCTATTCTTCCCTAGGTCAGACTTTCAAGTAACTTCCCTGTGTGGTTCTTCCAAGTTTTGCAAGAAACAAACAAAAAAAATCCATTTACATTTTTCTTGGTTCTGTTATTTTGTGTATGAAAGGTATTATTTGACTAAGTTCTTATGTTAATGTTTAATTTCAGAAGTAATGAATGCCTTACTTTTAAGAAGATAGTTGCTGGTCTTTGCCTGTTATAAACTGTTTATTTTCAGTTGAGCATGGGAGAGATTGAGGCAGCTGCCATTATTTGAACCAGGAGAGAAGCTGTCATATGAAAGCATTTGATTTCCTAGTTTGTTTATTGGTTCAATTTGAGGAATTTCAGATCGCTTTGCCAGGCCTGTAGTGTTGGTTTAATATCCAAAATAGGAAATATTAACACATACTAACACATGGAAAATTTAACTTTAGACTAACTGAGACCAGCAAGTGAGTCTTCAGAATGATGTTTAAGAGTCTGGGTCATAGACAAGATGTAACTTGAATAGACTTTAACAAGATATTAGGAAATAGTACTTACCCAGAAAACAGACCCTAACTCTCCTGTAATCTCTTCAAGAAAATTGAGAGGGGTGGTGGGAGATTTAAAAAAAAAAAAAAAAGTCCTAGTAAACCAGATCTTTTTTTTTTTTTTTTTTAAGATTTATTTTATTTATTATACATAAGTACACTGTAGCTGTCTTCAGACTCTCCAGAAGAGGGAGCCAGATCGGATGGTTGTGAGCCACCATGTGGTTGCTGGGATTTGAACTTATCACCTTTGGAAGAGCAGTCGGGTGCTCTTACCCGCTGAGCCATCTCACCAGCCCCCAGTAAACCAGATCTTATACAATTAAAACTCATTACCTTCATAAGTGTCTATGAGACATTTAACTTCCTAGTTTCAACCTGAAAATTATTTGAGTATTTTTCAATATTGATTAATATTAGTATGTTGAAAACTCATAGCACTTACTAACAAATACTTATTACAAAGTTGATAGAGTGTCTCAGAATTTAAAAACAACATATTATGTCATAAAAGTAAGTAAAAATGATTGACTTCACTTTCTAAGTGATTTTTGTGTGAGTAAAAAGTAATATATACTATCTAGGAAGGGTTAAATATAGGGTTCACTTAGATGATGTGTGTAAAGGAGTTGGACAATGATACCAGTTATTACCTTGTTTTAATTTACAAGGTCTGCCCAAAATAAGAACCATATAAAAACATTGAAATGTATGCGTTAACTTTTTTTCTGAAAAGTTGCCTCTTTATTGTAAAAGATTGACTGCACAAATACTTTTTTCATTTTGATGTTGGAAAGAATATGTCAAAAGCAATGCAAGTGAAAGAAAATTTGAAAGAACAGTCAGAAATATGGCCTTCCCGGAAAACAATTTTTCCAAACAACTTAGCTTATTTGGGGGAAAAAATTGCTGGAATTATTCTTTTTCCCTTGAAAACAATGTAATTTATACATTTTAACTGGATAATAAAATGAATCTAGAGGCAAGAATCATTAGCCTCCCAATAACAAATTAAACTAGGCATCTACTGCACAAATGCAAAAGCTGACATCTGGTCTACCTGACAGTTGTACTTAGAAAATGATTCAGCTGTCACCACCAAGTGAGCTGAAAGCTGGCTTGCCATTGAACCTGTAAAGAACGTGCAATCATAAGACACTTCTGCAGCCTGTGGGCTCTTCTCCCTCTGGGCCTGGCAAAGGCTGGTATGAGATGTTTTATCAGGACTTTCAATGTCTCAACTGAAGTATGAGAAAGTCTGAAAAGGTCACTTCAATCCTTGTAGTTCATAGTCCCCCAAGTACCTCATCTCTCTATTAAAACACTCTGATTTCTTGTTCTCCCACTAATTTCTATCCAACAGTAAAAAATCCATAGGAAAATATTTACAGCTAAAATTCTCTTCACATCTACCTCAAATACTATAGCAAACCAATAAAGAACGACAGCTAAAATGGGATACAAATAGTCATGTCTGTGGGAAACCAGAAACTCATATTGAAAATAAAATCAAAAGCCAGTATCATTCAACATTGTATACCATTCAACATTGTGGCACTGGAAGTGATCCATAATATGTAAAGTCTTTGTGAATTGTGGCTTTAGAAAGCAAACTCTGAAGCCAGGACTTCCACATTTTAAACATGGTAGCCTCGCACAATGAATATAATATGAAAATAGTAATGAATATCAATCAAAAAATGAAGAAAGTATTAGATATAGAATATTACCTGTAATTGACACCATGAGGTTTAGAATAATGAGTGACTAACTAACTCATGGTCATTTCACTAATTATTAGCCAAGTTCAGTTTGAATCTCAGTCTATCTCTCCAAAACTAGTTGTACTTAGTTCTTAAGTAGTATGAGCCAAATTCGTGTGTAAGCATGCAGTGTGGCTACAGGAACTAAAACCTGATGGACTGCCACATCTCACTGAAAACATGCCGATGGTATCTATCAATACTCCAGAAGTTATATTCTACTGGAGTTCTTAGTCTAGCACTCTAACACCAAAACACTTTGCCCAATTCAAAGAAGAAGGAGATGATGAGGATGGGACAAGAGTAGAAAGGAGGACCTGTGGAAATCTCAGTTCTCATGAGTCACAAGGAGTGCACAAAAGACACTAAGTTGTAAATGGCTAAGAAATCACATCTCGGGTCAAAGCTCTTGTATTCTATTGACAGAAAGGATGTTTATAAATTAACAGGGTGGTTTCAGTTTATTAAATTACAACACACATCTTTGACACATTTTAACCTTCTGTTTGTTTGTTCATTTGTTTGTTTAGCAATTTCTCCATGCTCCATCTCAAATTTTACCCACAAGTCTTTATGACTGCTTCACTTATATTTTAAAATTCTGATTTTTCACTAAGGACCCATGAACGCCGTTTAAATAATGTTCCTTCCCTCAAAGTATCTCAAAGAGTCTTTCTACTGTGGGGTTTCTTCTACCACTCAGATTCACTTGGACCCCTCTCTTCTGTATACAGTTCTTGCTGTTGGTCATGTCCCAATTTTCTTGGAAGATTCATCCCTCCCACTTAAATTTCTTAAAAGCAAGAAACATTTATCTGTGCCTTTTATGTCAACTAGGTATACATTTTTCAGATAAAATCCTCTATTTATGTCATTTATAAAGCATTGGTTATATTAATGCACTATTGGAATAGCTTCTAAACTATAGTTTTATACAATCTGTGTAAACTACAACTGTAATTCTATGAATACATATTATAAATAATAGGTAAATTATATATATTATTATTATTATAAATGTACAAGAACCATAACTAAATATGTAAATTTAAACTATATATAAACTAAACCTACACATTGGTATGTGTTTTGTAGCTATTTCCTTTAAGCTAAAGCATTTCCTCCTGGAAGAAAGTAGAAAGATTATTAGACTCAGGAAGGTCCTGAAATTTACTAGGTCAGGAAGTTTAGAAATCTCCCAGACTCATGAGGCCCCTCTCTGGGTTATAAAAACAGTACTTGAATAACTGTTCATGTAAATAGAGGCAATTCTATGATGCAGTTTCTTGCAAGTTGTTCTAGGAATGCAGTTTTCATGTGCCTTCACTCATGCTACTGTGGAGATTTTGGTGAAGCAGCTAGATGCTTTTGAGTCTGCTATGCATGCTCCTATAAGTAACTCTTCCTCCCTGCTATTGACAATAATCCAATTAAACTCACTGTTTCACCAATCTAGGCTTGGATGGAATCATTTCTATAATCTGTCATTGACATTCTTTCCTGCGTAAATAGACATTTGTTCATGTATCCCCAAGAAAAATCACACAACAGTGTATAGATATATCATCTATAGATAGATGATAGATAGATAGATAGATAGATAGATAGACAGATTATAGATAGATAGATATTTACAAGTGTATGTACATATATAAACATATTTATATATATGAATGTTCATGAACTATTTCTTCAGTACAAATATAAATAAAATATTTTCTTATATATTTTACTAAAGCAACTGCTAAAATTCATATTGACAAGCTATGCACTTTATAGACAATTGAAAAATAGTAAAGTATCCTTTATTTTGGCCATTGAAGATGCTTCATAAGCTTCAAAGCCTCCATTAACACAGCAAATAGGAAACAGTAGACAGACTCATTCAGGTGAGCAGAATACATTGATTCTTGCAATTGTATTTATCCAAATATATAACCACTACACTTTTCTAATTTTTTATCCAACTAGCATGAACACAGATGTGGTGAGATTAATAGAAAATGCCAAAGAATAAGAAATATAAGGATTCCTGCATGTCTTTGAGAAAAATATCCTCCTTGAAAGAGATACAGTCAATAATAAATCAAGATGCTTCAGGGTTACACGAAGCAGCTGAATTTTCATCACAGAAAATAAGATCTTTTTATTTAAATGAAATCACTGGGTTAGAGCAAAAATGTAAAATCTGAAATGGCAGTTAAAGTCACTTTTCCCCAAGGGAAATTTAGATCTATCTGGGTGCATTAACATATTTTAATGTTCTGTTTCCTAAAAGCTTTGCAAGGTAGAAAATTTTATAACAAGAATTATATGTTCATGATGCTTTTATTAGGGTTTTGTAATGGGGTTGGTAATATCCATACTACTATAGGAATAGTATTATAGGAAAAGTAAAGGATTCCAACCCCAACACTGTCACACCTTATTGTTATTTTTACAGTATTCAAGTAGCTCTGAAAGAGGAGCTAGACATAATTACCTTTTTAAATGGCAGACTTTACCAGTTTTGATGCATGAGAAGTAAACACGATCACTAAAGAGCAGTAAAGTGCTTTTTAAAAATATTTTCTCTTAAAAAACAGAGATAAGAAGCTTCTTGCAGTTGAAGCTGCAAGAAAAGCCCAAAAGGACCAGAAGAGGCCAAGCTGGGATGCAAGGGTTACAATCTCCCTTCTCAGCAACCAGAAATGCACAGCTCTAAGGTGCCGAGAGGAAGGTTCCCGTTCTCAGTTCCACACATAGCACCACGTTGAACTTGGCTAGAGAGGGAAGGATCTGAGAACTCTGCTTTTCAACTCAGCACAGCTGTGCCAGCAATTCATCCCAGAAACGTGTGCTGCTTTCAACCTTTGATCAGAAAAGCTTCTTTCTGCAGTGAGAAATAGATAATACAGATACACGTAACTTGTCTAAGTGCTAAGAATAAGTAATGATGAGTGTGTGTAATAGGGCATCTATAACAGTCCTCCACCCATCTCCATGACCTGAGGCTAAGAGCACGTGAGGGAAGGGGGCGTGAAACAAATGTCCGAGCTAGAGGGTTGGGGGAGCACTGTGAAGTGCTGTCTTGATATATGACATGGCACCACAGCCTGGACTTAGGTCCTGTGCATTGATCTACTTGGATTCCACTGACAGAGGCTCACATCATTGCCACCTGAAAAATAGTCATCCCAGCACTCTGCTCACGAAGAGGCAGTAGGGAACGTCCCTTTCAAAGTTCTGAAGGAAGCAAGTGGCACAGATGGGCTTTCTCAGAAAATAGAGCCTACCCAACTTCCTTGTCCTTAAGGAGAGAACACGGTGAAGTAATCAGACTTTCCTAACCCCACCTTACTTTGCCTCAGGAACAATTCTTATTGGATTCTCCCCTGGCCTTGAGCCACTATGGGTGAAGTGTCCTATGCTGTGTTCTGGGGGCCTCCCAGGCGAATCTGTTGTATTTTCAATTTCCTGTGAATCTGACTGCCCCAGCCATGAAGCTAGGAGATTCCTCATTTGAGAATGGCCCATCAGAAGAAGCTAAAACTTGTGGGGGAGGGGAAGAGCGGTTCTTCTCTAAGATATACTAATTGCAAGGGGAAAAAGGATAGATACAGTTTTTTCAAGTTATATTTGATGTGGAATGTTTTAATCACACCTCAGCATGCATATGGAAGTCAGAGGACATCAAGTGTAAAACTTCTTGTGTAAGACAGAATCTGTTGTTTATTTCTGCATAAACCAGGCTAACTGGAACCTTCTGTCTCAGTCTCCATCACACAATGTGAGCACTGGGATTGCGCATGCACACTACCCTGTCTGGCAGTGTATGTCCTGAGGATTCAAACCAAGGTCCTCATGTTTGTGTAGCCAGCACTTCATCCACTGAGCCATCTCCTCAGGCTTGAGGTGCCATCTAACACTGGCCTCTGCCTCCATAACGCCTTTGCCTTCTTAAAATTTCTCCCATTGTCAGATTACTCCAAATTGAATGGCTTAACTCAGTATTCAAAGTGTTCCTCTCATATATGCTTTGTGATACTTTTGGTTTTTTTCCTGATTACAAACAAAATTTAGTACACAGTATTAGGGAACATTCACATTGACCTGTAGTGTCTGACCAATATTCACCAAGTTGCAGGGTAATTAAACGTCTGCACCTTTGATGGTGTTTATAACTTGTGGAGGGCCATACAGGAGGAACCACAGAAGGCTTTAGAACTCAGGTGACCGTCTAATGTCAAATAGACCATGGCTTGTTCTAATGAGGGATTTGATTACTTCCAAATTTACTTTGGATTATTATGGACAGAATCATTTAGATTCTGAAGGAGTCATTTTAACAGAGGGATACAATATTCATAAACAAAGCACTCCACTGCTGTCCCTTTAAATTACCTCTATATGAATGCCAAACTTTCAGGGGTTTTGTTTGTTTGTTTGTTTGTTTGTTCCTGCCAGAGATCTCTCCTTTGGTATTATGGGCAACCTTGCTATGTAAGTTACCTTTTTTGTTGCTAGGATAAAATACATGACAGAAGTAACTTAAAAGAAAATGGATTTAACCTGACACAGTTTAAGAAGTAAGCAGCCCTTCATGAGAGGAAAGCACATTTGAGGAGTGTGAGGTGGTTGGTCACAGCATCCCCAGTCATGAAGCCATGACAAATGAGTGAGGGGTACTCTGCTGACTTCTATTCACCTATTTATTCCATCCAAGATCCTGGTCCATAGATGGTGTTACCTACATTCAGGGTATAGCGTTCCTACCAGTCAAACTTCTCTGAAAATAACCTCCCAAACACACCCAGAAAAGTGTCTCTTGCATATATAGAAGAGGATGGCCTAGTTGGCCATCATTGGGAAGAGAGGCCCCTTGGTCATGCAGACTTTATATGCCCCAGTACAGGGGAACGCCAGGGCCAAGATGTGGGAGTGGGTGGGTAGGGGAGTAGGGCCGGGAGGGGGGAGGGTATAGGGAACTTTCTGGATAACACTTGAAATGTAAATGAAGAAAATATCTAATAAAAGTTGGAAAAAAATAAATCCAATTAGAGAGAAAAAAAAAAAGAAAAAGAAAAGTGTCTCTTAGGAGATTCCAAATCCAGTCAAGTTGATACTGAAGATAAACCATCACGAGCACTAATTCCTGATGGCCCTGAAAAGGGGATAGAGGTTTAGGATTGGATAGAGTTGGGATTTTATCCTTGACCCTTACAGTTATTTCTTAAGGAAATCTTAGTAAAATGACTTAATCTTAATGCCTGACTCCTAATATCTAAAAGAGGAATAAGAACTCCTCAAATGGGTTGTTCTCAGTTAAAGATAGTGTTCATTTATTTAACTACTGTTCATGAAATTACTATGAGGTATAATATTTTTATGTTGGTAACACAAAATGAATTCCTGTGCACACATCACTTAACCGGACCAGTGCACTGTTAAGAGTTATGATAAAGTTCATGAAGAGCCAGAGAAGGGGAGCAAACAGGAGAGCCAACCAGACATGAGTATTTCTTCTTAAGAAAATTTTTAGTTTATTTTCTTAGGTGATTATGGGACTATGCCTGTTGCTTTTTCTATCCTGGCTGAGTTTTTCTAGTTTCTAGTTCTCTAGATACATTTTCTCTGGGTTAGTTTATGAATGGAAAGCTGTTTCCATTATCCTTTGAATGACAGCAGATCCTGTAATGATGACCTATTTCTGATGTTCATGATTTTATTTTGGAGGGTTTTCTTGTTGGTTGGTTGGTTGGTTGGTTGGTTGGTTGGTTGATTGTTGTTGGGTTTTTTTTTTTTAATCTTATAGATTTTCTTTTTTTAAAAAAGGTTTTCTTTTGTTTTCCTAGTTTTCTGTTATTAATTTCATCAAATATTTCCTTGTATCTTTATTTCTTTAGTTATGGTTTTTCTTTTTTTCTTTTCCTTTTCCTGGTGATTGGTTGGTTTGCTGGTTGCCTATTTAGTTGGCTGCTTTGTTTGTTAGCTGAATGTTTGGCTGGTTAATTGGTTGTTTGGCTAGTCAGTAGGTTATTGGTTGGTCAGTTAGTCAGCTGCTTGATTGTTTTGAGCAGTGTTGAGGCTCACATTCCTACTAGTGGCCTAAACTGAGCCACATTCCTATACTGGCTTTTTCTCCATTCTGAAAAAGGGAACTTGGTTACTGAGTCGATACTTTCTTCATTCCTAGAGTTACTCCAAATCAACGTAAATCCTGAGTGTATTATAAATGCCACTATTATCAGTGCTTTAGCTGTACCATGTGTATCTTTTTTTTTTTTTTTTTTTTTTTTTTTTTTTTGGTTTTTCGAGACAGGGTTTCTCTGTACAGCTCTGGCTGTCCTGGGACTCATTTTGTAGACCAGGCTGGCCTCGAACTTAGAAATCAGAAATCCGCCTGCCTCTGCCTCCAGAGTGCTGGGATTAAAGGCGTGTGCCACCACGCCCAGCCCATGTGTATCTTAAAATGTTATATTTCCATCTTTATTCCTTTATTTTTTTTCTTTTAGGCTTTTTTTATGCATACAAATATGTTCTCTAATTTCCAAATACTGGGAGACTTTCTTGTAATTTTTCTACTAGTGATTTCTACTTCAGTACTATTATGGCCAGTTAACATATTCTATATAATTTCAATCATGTTAAATCTCATGCAGCTTGGTCAATAGCCTAGATGCATTCTATATTGTATTCTATAATGAATTCTATATTGGATAATGTTCCAAAGAGCTTGAAAATATGTATACCTGTGAAATTTTTATGCATGTCAATTAGATCCTATTGGATGATAATATTTATTCTATATCCCCACTGTGTATCAATCTAGATGCTCTATAAATCACTGAGAGTACAGTATTTTAAAGCCCCAGTGATGGATGCAGACTTGTTGTGTTTTTGTTTCAAGTCTGTCTGGTTTTGCTTCATGTATTTTTGATTCTTGTTGGTTGTTGCATAAACTTTGAAGGTAGTTATAAGCTTTCAGTGGGGCTCAATTTACCCTTTTATGACTATATAATATTCCTCTTTGTTTCAAAGTATTTTCCCTGCAGTGAAGCCTATTCTATTTGAGATTGACAAAGATATTCTTGATATATTATTTTCACATGGTGTCCCTTTTGACAGAAAGGTAAATGGTGTTACAAAACACTAAGCGAACAGAGAGAACTGCTCATCAAAGGCTGTCTGCATGCATGTGCCAGATGGGGCAGCAAACTTTACCTGAACTCACACAAGACTCTCTGTATGCCTATAGACTAGTATACAACTAAGTTCTCTTTACAGAGTTGGGTTTTTGGTTTGGGTTGATTTTTTGGTTGTTTGGGGTTTTTGAGAGTTGGAATTTCTCTCTGCATAGCAAACAGTTCAGACCTGAAGTTTTCAACCTATCTTATTTGGAAGCCACCAATGTGCTTTTGGGCAATGAGTGCTTTGTCCTACAGCAAGTTAATGAGAACTCATCAACTACATCACCAGAAGCAGTTTGCAGTCATGATTTAATGCATCATTTTAATTATGAAATTTATGCAAACATAAACTCTTCATAACCCTGTAAGCAGTTACCTAATTTTTTTAATTAAACTTTTGAGATAATTACAGATTTACATTGTAAAAAAAAAAAGTTTCATAGAGCTAGCACATGACTCAATTACCCCACCCATGATAATGTCTTATGGTGCAATGTCACCACCAGGACATAGACACTGATCTTTCTCAGATTTCTATAGCTCTTAAAATATGAAGTTAAGGGTGTGTGTGTGTGTGTGTGTGTGTGTGTGTGTGTGTGTGTGTGTACATACAGATGTTTTGTGGAATTTTACCACAGGTAAGGTAAAATTATCAATAGGTGTGACTATTATCAATCTCACGATGTGAAACATTCTATAACCACCAGTGTCCTTTATATTACCTCTGAACAAGCAGACCTGCTTACTTCCTCTCCCTTACAACCCCCAACAATCACTAATCTGTTCTCCATTCCTAGTCCATTTTTAAAGTTGTATAACAAGGATCATAAATCATGTAAGCTTTTTGTACTGGCTTTTAATCATTAAGGCTCCCTGGAGACTTTATCTACAACATCACTGTCTATACAAATAGATCATTGCTATTTTCTTGTTGAGTGGTATTCTATGGTGGATATGTAACAGTTTGTTTAACCATTCATTCATTGGAAAATATCTCAGCTAATTGTTTTAGAGCTACTATGAGTAAAGAGGCTAGGAACACCCATGCACAGGTTTACACAAACATAAATTTCATTTCCTCTATGAATAACATCCAAGAGTATAGCCTCTGGATCATACACTAGTTACATGTTTCGTTTTATGAAAGTATCAGCCTGTTTTCCAGATTGTGTACATCAATGTACATTCTTACCAGTGATGTATAAATGACAGATTCAGATTCCCTTTATCTTTACCATACTTGTTATGGTCACTACTTATTCACATTAGCCATTCTCCTATGCATCTGTTAATATCTCACTGTGGTTTTAATTTGAATTTTCTCAACAGTTAATGATGCTGGACATCATTCTTATTATTTAAACATGTGTTTTTTTTATTTAAGTGTGTGAGAGAGTGTGTGTGTGTGTGCACACGCGAGCATGTGTGCAGATGTTCATGGAGGTCAGATAAGAGTGTCAGATCCCCTGCAGCTGGAGGTACAGGAAGTTGTTAGCTGTCTAACGTGGGTGTTGGGAATCAGGTCCTCTTAGTAAACAGCAAATTATCTTGACTCCTGATTCATTACACCAGTCTTTGTGTGAGGCGTCTTTTCGCATGCTAATTTGTCATCTATGAACCCTCTTCAGTAAAATAGCTTGTCTTTTCCAACTTTTCTAATTAGACTGACCATTACAGTCAAGTTTGGGGGAAAAAAAACGTTATACATTTATATTCCAATCCTTTGCAGATACTTTCTCTAGTCTTTACTTTGTTTTACACTCTTAAAATATTCTGCAGAACAAATACTTAAAATTTTTTATAAAATCTAATTTGTTAGTCTGTGGATCATTCTCTTGGAATTGTAATTAAGATTTCTAGCACTGTTTTTTAAAAAGGGCTAACCTTTTTGGTCTTCATTTAAATCATCTGTTTTGTGGCTCTACTTACAGGTTATCTAAACTATAAGTCTCAATCTTAGAGATAAATTTTAAAATAACAAGGACTGCCTACTGCTCTCTTTCCACCCTTCTCCATTTCCCTAAGTACAAACATATCCAAGGTGGACTTGGGAGGTAAGCTCATTTCCCTTTAGGCAAAGCACATGTCTTACTTTCCACAGCAGCCCACAGCCTAAGCAAATATAGACTTGTAAGCAGATGGATAAAGGCATATAACCATGAAGCTCTACCTATAATATGTTCTTCCTTCAACATAGTAAGTTCTGTTCTTCACACTTGGGGAGATTTTAACATGCATCCCTTTCTTTCCAGACTTCATTCCTTGATTTTTCTTTTAGACTACACAGTGACAGAATTGTACAACTTCAAAGAACAAAGCAGTCAGTCCAAGTTAATGATAAAAAAAAAAAACAAAAGAAGTGATATGTTGTCCAGTGGTAGTAAAATGTTCCCTGTATGACCTTGCTTTCTGGTACTAGCCTGAAAACCCAAAATAACATTTTAAAGAAAGGGTCCCCTTTCCATGTCAGCCTTTCTCTGTACTGATTGATTTTGTTATGGTAGATCAACTATAAATGTTAGATCAACTATAACCAAATGACCTAAAGAGAAAACTGGAGACTGTTCCAACATTTTTGTGGATGCTTTCTCTATGAAATTAACCCCACCAATGATTCCCACACTGAATCATTCTTCCTCCATATTTGCACAATCTCTAACAACTGAGTAATAGTTAGAAGGCAATACCTTTTGGCAAGGGTCAATTTTTCCTAATCTATACTAGCACGTGTGTTACATACCCATAATGTCTTCATGTAGATAAAAATAAATCCAGTTCAGTCATGAAATTCAGGCTACAAAGTAAGGTCCTGACAAGGAGGGGAGGTCAGAGGAAGGTGAGAATCAAAGCTAGTTTTTATTGGCAGGCAACATCGGAGACCTCAGAAAGACTCTAGCAAAGGGTTGTTGCACTTTGTATAGAGATCCTGATCTTTCTCTGAAAGATCTAAGAAAGCTGAGCACAGAGCTTTCCACAGTCAGGATGCTCCACAGAGACCACCCATATGAAGATCAGGCAAGATATGCAAAGGAATCTTTGGAACATTGGCTGGCAGTTTCAGAAATTAGATACTTCATGTATTGTTCAAGATATAACTTAAAACTCAATGCAAATAGCATTTATAATTGTGTTCTAGGACAAAGACTTGTGTCTCCATTCTCTGGAAAGATTAAAATCTATTCAGGATATAAAAAAAAATTAAATGAATGGATTCCATCAAAGATAATGTGTTCTCAGAAACAGGTGGTGTATGAAGTTGAAGAGCCATGACTAGAGCAGGCCATCAGGAAGCCAAATGAAGCAGACAATGAAATCTCAGTTCTTCTTCCTACAAAGCAAGATGTGATGGCCCCTTAGAAAGACTTAAAATATGAAAGAGCAAGGGAGTTTTTATTCCTTTCAATCCTGACCACCTGATTCTGCTCCTTCCCTTTATTAATAGTGTGTGTGTGTGTGTGTGTGTGTGTGTGTGTGTGTGTGTGTGTGTGTTGTGTACCACATGTCCATGTATGTGGTATATAACACACACATACAAACCAGATCAGAGAAAGAATGAATTTCCTGCCCTATTACTGTGATTAGCATTTTCCATACAGCTGCCAATTTTTCTGGAGAGCTTATGGTAAAATTTCAGCTAAAAAAAAAAAAATACAGTTGCTACTTCTTCAAACAGCTGGTGGTTTCCTCCACTCATTCCCAGGTGGCTAGGGTTCCAATTTGTGGCTAGTCTTGTCTTCAAACATCTCGGGGCAGCCAACATACGACAGGATGACAGATCGTCCTCTCAATGGATACTGACAAACAAATTAGTGCAAAGATGCTTTTCGTGGCAGACCAGATGTGTTGAGTTCTATCATACGGAACAAGCAATGAGGAACTGTCCATGCCCCATCTGTGCCTTTTATTTTTTATTTATCTCTCTGTGTCTGTCTCTTTTTCCCCAGACTTCTAATGCACTATCATGAAAAAGCACCAAATTTACACAGGCATTTAATGAGCACATTGAAAGGCTGGGCTCATTGTCACCTCTAAAACTTTCCTAGGGTGAAACCATGAAGCAATAGAGCTCTTCAGTAGGCTACGAAAGGAATCTCTAAACACTCTGCTGAAACACAAATCTTTACCTCAAATAGGCAAAGGCCAGGAGGAGGCCAGGAGGCATTTTGCAGTTCTTGCCATCCAGAAATGTGTCTCCACACAGATGGGGTGGGATAACTGGGATATGCTTTATTCTTGCCCAAGATATGTATATATAATGTCCATTAGACTAAGAAGTAATTAGGTAGATGATAAGCCCTAGATTCCTACAACCTTAAAGAGACATGAAAAAGAACCTCCTTGTATCACACAACGCCAGTGAGAACTAGGAATAAATAATAGGTATCTCCTTTGAGGATCTTAGAGCGCAGAGAACTCAGTGCGAAGGTGCCTACTGGTGCAAAGCAGCAGATAATGAGGCTGTCTGTGGGCTCAGCAATGAGTGGTTTAGAAGAGAGGAGGATAGAGAGGTTTCCATGGAGCCATAGAATCCTATAGCCAAACAAGACTTAAGAATGAATGGGAATCCGATTAATAGGGAAAAATCAGAACAACAGTTCCAAGATAGTAGGAGACCAATGTTCTAATGACTGGTATGAATATGGAAGCATGTGCAGAAACCTGACTAATTTTAGGAAGAGCTGTTGTGGCAATGGAAGGGGATCCATTTTAAGCATTCACCTAAAGTCAGATTAAAATCTGTCACAAGAGAGGAGACTATGAGGGTCTTCAGCAGAGAGGGATATTTATCCTAACATTCCCTTTATTGATCTAGGCTCCAAAACAAATTACAGAACTGAGACTACCTCTCTGCTTTAATGAGTTAGAAAAAGGTATTATTAATTCCACCTATCACAAAGGGCTGTGGTGTCCTCAACTGTTCCTTGACCTAACAGGCTTACAATTAATAATACCAAACAAACAAACAAAAAAAGTTTCTGCTGCTCTTATGTCTTAGGAAGGCTCAGTTCCATCTATAGAGTGGACTGAAAGAGGAAAAAGTAAAGTATAGGCAGAAAGTAGCATGGGGTCAAGGAAAGCACAACTGTCCAAGAAAGATGCGAAAACATGAGAGAGAAGGAACCGCTCCAAGAGGAGCTCAGGGATCCGAACCGATTTCATGGGGTAGCATTCTGAGAATGCTGGGGCAGGTTCTGAAAGTCGGCAACACTTAGTTCCCTTCATGTGCTCAGACATGTCATTTTGAGCATTGTTGGTTTTGTTAGAAGATTGTTTAATGCTTCATATTTGATATAAAAATGATAACACAAATTAATATGGAGAATAGAGCCACATTCTGACACACTAAGGGACCTGTAGTTTGAAAGGGGCCGTCATGTACAACTACACTTGAATGCTGAATACAAGCCTGGTGATTCCTTCTAGTCTGAGTGATAGTATGGCCTGTGTCCTATGGCTTGCCTTAACAAATCAGTGTTATAGATAGCACAATGATTTCAGAGTTCTTAACCAGCTATTATAGTACAATTTCTGTTCATACAGTAGAATACCACTGTATTTGTTACTTCTGTTGCTGCTGTGCAAAATTCCCTGTCTTAGGATTTCCATTGCTGTGAAGAGGCACCATGACCAAGGCAACTCTTATAAAGGACCACATTTAATTGGGCCTGGCTTACAAGTTCAGAGATTCAGTCTGTTTTCATCAAGGTGGGAAGTATGGGAGTATTCATGGCACTAAAGAATGAGCTAATTGTTCTACATCTTGTTCTAAAGAGAACCAGGAGAAGACTGAATCTCTCTTCCTCACTGGGCAGAACTTGAGCATAGGAGCCTCAAAAACCCACTCTCATATTGACATACTTCCTCCAATAAGGCCACACCTCCTAATAGGTCCACCTCCCATGGGCAAAGCATAGTCCAACTGCCACATATCCCAACAAAAGCAACTCAAGGGAGGAAGAATTTATTTGGCTCAGAGTTCAAAAGTACACTCCATTACACCGAAGGAACCATGGTGACAAGAGGTTGAACCAACTGGTCACATTGCATCTGCAGTAAGAGAGGAAGAAGTAATGAATGCTTGTGCTTAGCTACTTTTCTCCAGTCCAGGATTTCACTTCATAGAATGTTGTCCCCCACAGTTAAGGGAGATCTTCCTACTTCCTACTTCCGTTGACTTAATATAAAAAACCTTTTACATACCCAGAACCTTATCTCTTAGGTGATTCTAGATGCTGTTAAATTGACAATATACCATCACAACCACATACTGGCAAGTTATAAACAATAGCATTAATTGTTTGTTCTGAAATATGGGAAGTCAAATATCAAGAGGCTACTGCTAGGTCATTATCCTAATTAACATTAACTTTCAACTTGACATAGTCTAGAATCACTTGAGAAGGAAGTCTCCATTAGATAATTGGCTAGGACACATTTGCCTTTATCTATGTCTGTGTGGGTTTGTCTTGATTAATGCAAGAAAACTGCCCAATATGGACAGCATAATTCCTTGGTCAAATGATCGTAGGCTGTACAAGAAAGATAGCTATGCATGAGGCTGATGAACAAGCCTCCACAAATTCAGCTTACAGCTCCTGCTGAAGTCCTTCCCCGGACTTCTCTCATTGATGGACTGTGATCTGAAAGTGTTAGACATCTTTTGTTCCCCTAAGTTACTTTTGATCAAAGTGTTTTGTCACAGAAATAGATAAGGAACTAGGACAATCAGAAGAGGACAAGAAGGCAAACAAATATGCAGAAGACAATAAATCAGTTCAAGTTTATATTTATTGCCATGAACCCACTCTTTTGGTAATGACCTCTGTCCCATAGTGATGATTTTAAACTATTCTTGAGAATAGTGTCCCCTTATGCTTTTAAATTTCCTATCTTTAATACTTTTAAATATCAAATCTCAACATGATTTTTGAAGAGGACATTCAAACCACACTATCAGCTGATAGACTCATCTTTGAGTACAGATATTTGTAGATAGTGTTTATAAGCTAATGATTATAAACCCAGGTGATAGAGGTATGATACACGGAGACTGGCAAGTAGCACCAGGAAGTGCCCGGCTACTACAAAGAGTAAATCCCATACTTCCTGCTGAGGACTCAACTCAGTGAAAAAAAAAAAACTGCTCTTACAGTTATGTAGCATGATGCTGGCCCACTATAATTCCCAGATGAGCCCAGATCTTGGAGCCTCGGGCTGTTGCTACTATCTCCAGAACTATTTGCTGCCATCTGGTTTGAAAGAATGAACATTAGATTCTCTTCTCATTCCTGGGCACTCACTCAACTCTGGGACAGCTGTCTGTGTCAATAAACTTACAGGGACAGAGCATGAAAAATCTCGTGTGTGTTTCTCAGGATATCGCAAGAAAGCTTAACACTGTGATGCAGCTTCTGGACTTGACCGATACCATATATGTTTGATCAATTTTCCTAACATGTCTGTATCTTCATTCTATGCCTTCTATGACTTTGGATTATAAATTCACAGAAGTCAAGAGCTGAGTCTTTACTTCTATCGAATAGGACCAGTGATTTTTTTTTTGGTAGAGGCCAATGCCCTGTAATTGACTGTTTAAGATCCCTTAGCTCAGAACACCTTTCAGAAACAGTGTTTTAAGCCTAAATACATCACAATGTAACAGGGCATATTTCCTGCCATTTTTGTTTGTTTGTTTGTTTGTTTGTTTGTTTGATTTTGAAAAACCCCAAGGGAAAAACGCTCATCCAATAGATACATATAGCAGCCTTTCTTTGACAATAAGCTGGAGGTGGAGGGTGCAATTTAATTTGGAAAAAATTTTTAAAAATGTGTTTAATTCCTCCCATTTCAATTTAGAAACTCTGCAAGCATTTTATCTAGATCTGCAGATGGGTAGAATTGCTTCCATCCCATTCTTGAACTAACTTCCTTCCCAGCAATAACAGTGGGGTGAGTCTTACCAACAGTCATAAATAACCTGGTTCACTGCAATATTCCCTAACATTCCACCATCTCATCTCTGTAACTACACCTTAACTCATGGTGCTTCACATCCTAGCATCAAATTGCATAAAAGCAAGACTTTCTCCATATTTTGTTCAAAGCTACCACCACAGAGCAAAGAGTGGTATGTGATAGATGACAATAGCTATTTTGAGGATTGTCCTTCTAAAATTTTGTAATTAGAGAGAATCTAGAGAATCTATGACTCCCTGATTCCATGACTTATTAGGAAAAGAGCAATTGTTTTCCAAAAAGACTTAACTGCTGTGGAGTCACATACCAACAGCACTGGAACTGTACTCAGTAATATTTGAGTATATATATTTATAGTATAGATATTTACTTATATTGCATATGACCAGCTGGCACGGTTGATCTCTCCTCTGCTTGGGGATTTTCTCCAGGTATATCCATAAGGCAAGCTCCTTCAAAAATCTTCCTTACAGATCAACCCAGATTTTCATATCATGCTTTTTCATCCCCATTACCCTCCTTTACCCCTTCCCTCTTCTGTTGAAACCATTTGTATCCCCAACAAGCCTTTCCTACTTTCATGCTGTACATGTGTGTGTACATACATGCATGTGTGCACATGCATGTTCATACATGTGTGTGTTTCATTGAGTTTGATAAAGATTGATGGGATGAGCATAAATGAGCGTTTACTTACTAGAGAGAGCAGAGACATTTTGTTTTAGTAACTACACCACTTGAAGAAAATAGCACCTCTCTCTCCACAGCAACCATTAATTGCCAATAGTCCCTCACCAAGAGATGGTGGGTCATGAGTCATCCCACCATCACACCCTGCCCAGAATGGAATAGGTGACAGGTCCAATGTTGTGCAGGTAGGCACAGCTGCAGTGAGTTCATGAGTCCATGTCCTAAAGATGTCTTTTTGTATCTATCATGCCACTTCATCTTTACATCTCTTCTGCTTTCCTAGTATGCCTTGAGGCTTAGAGAGGAGGGTGTTTATGTGCCATTGAGGGATAAGCACCTCATGGTCATTATTCTCAGCATGCTGAGCAGTTTTGAGAGTCTATCTTAACTGCTGCCTGCAGCCCTAAGATGCTTCTCTGATGAACAGGGTAAAACAGCACTAAATCTGTGGGTACAAGCACACATATTTAAAAGACAGTTTAATAATATGTCCATTTAGCAAAACAGTAGGAGTTGGTGACTCCCACTCACATTGTGTCTCTTAAGATATGTCACAATGTGTTGTTGGTTCTAGGCAGGTGTTAACTGACAGCATCCCCCAGAATTACATTCCTTGTCTCCTCCTTTATCCATCCAGAGTCTGTATCCCAAGCAGAGCATATGTTTTCAGCTGCAAACTGTTGCTCACACTCTGAGGATCTGACTATCTATTTTCCAGTCAAACTATCTCATTGGCTGTGCCTTTAATTTTGATCTCTCCTTTGTGGAAGATGAGGACATGTCATTCTCCGTCAGGGATTGTATTTCTCATTGTAAAATGCTGTACCCAGGGGCCAGCTTCTATTGGGTATACAGATAAAGAAATCAATGCTGTCACCACCAATACTAACTATAAACCTTTCAGAGTAAAATCCTCTCAGATATAAATAAACTGTCTCAATAATTAGATAAATATACCCAAATATTGGTTACCAGCCTAGAGAAGGGTCTAATTATATTATTTTCAGTGACAGAGTAGCCTAACAATCACCCCCATCAAATGTCTGTCTGGGCTGCTTTCTGTCAGTCTTACACATAACTATGGATGTAGAAATTCTTATGAAAATAACTGCTCAAACATGAAAATCACAAGGCAGGAGCTCATTAAACAAAGAAATAGTGTGAGCTCTGCTCTCTACCAGATTAGCACTTTAAATGATCTTTCCTGCTAGCAGGTAAGGTATGGGACCTTTAAATATGATTATTCACATTTAATCATGTGCTGGATGTGGCTGCCTAATTGCTAAATGTTTTCTCTTGTGCTTAAGTTTCATGCCACAGATTATTAAAAATTGACTCTACAATATTTATTTTACTTATCTTCTCAAGCCAGACTGGGCTTAGCCCATAGATTTGGTGAATTATTAATTTTTAAAGGCAATTTGTGCTACATTTTACACTTGGATGAGGTCCAGAGAGACCTTGGTCTCTAGTGCAAATCATACAGAATTGAATCACTTTGATTCATCTTTAATCTAAAGATTCTCAAAGCACATAGCCAGAGATGTAAGAGCTAATGAGCCCTCCGATGTAACGTGAAGAGCTAACACACATTTAGTTAACGCTTAGATTTGTGTGATGAAAGAGGAGAAGCACCATTTCCAGCAGGTAATCTGAGCAATAACCTTGGACAATATAATTCATTCAGTTACGTAATAAGAACTGCTTAGAGACATAATGAAGCGTTAATAAAACCACAGAGCCAACAAACACCTCTACAGCACCCATAACTCACTGCAGAGCCCCCCGCCTGAGATTATTACACCACTGTTTACCCACTCTAAGACTGTGTCCTCTAAAAATGGTTTTCCTACATCTCAGTGTACTTGTGGGAGACCAGGGATAAAAATCTCTCTGTGTATCTCTCTGCCTGTCTCTGAAGCAGTTTCTCTCTCTCTCTCTCTCTCTCTCTCTCTCTCTCTCTCTCTCTCTCTCTCTCTCCTCTCTCTCTTGTCTCACATATTCCAGGCTAACCTTGACATGCTACCTAACCAACTTCTAAGAGTCTCTTTGAGTCTCTTTCATCTACCTAGAAACTGCTGGGACTATAGGGATGTATCACCATGATTAGTTTATGCAGTACTGAAGATTGAACCCAGGGCTTTATGTGTGCTCAGCAAACATCCTACAAACTCAACTGCTGATTATCTTCAAATAAACATGAGCTGGAAAGACTCTCAAAGAATTCAGAAAGACCTGATGGAAGAAGTTTGTCCAACATGAGGTTGAGACAAGCTGTTGGTGCCAAGGACTGCCTCTCAAGTCTACAAAGACAGTCTTCTGTCTGTAGAGCTTAGAATGGATACAAGATGATTAAGAATGACTAACGGACTGTTATCTGTGGGGTTTTATGTCTAAAGATAACCAAGGAAAACAGACTTAGCTCTCAAATCACAAGGGCTATGGTCTTTATATTTACAGGGCCGCTGCAATTTTGTTATACTCTCTTCTAGACCTAGACAATTCTACTTGCTGGTATCCTCCTAAGCACTATAGATTGTCATTTTTCATCCCCGCTTCCTCCCGTGCGATGATAGTAGCAGCCTTTCCCCATAGTTATGATAGTCAAAACTACCCACGAACATCAACAAATGTACCCTGAAGACAAAATCATGCCCCTTTCATTCTGGTCTCCACATATTAAGTGTCTGGTTTGTTTGTTTGTTTGTTTGTTTGTTTGTTTTGGTATTTCATTTTTGGATATTGATATTTTATTTATTTACATTTCAAGTGTTATCCCCTTTCCCAATTTCCTCTGCCCTAGTAAGTCCCATCCCATCCCCTCTCTTCCTGCTTCTATGAGGGTGTAACCCCATTCACCGACCCACTCCTGCCTCCCTGCCCTTGAATTCCCCTACACTGGGGCATCAAACCTTCACAGGACCAAGGGCCCCTTCTCCCATTGACACATGACAAAGCCATCCTCTGCTACATATACAGCTGGAACCATGGGTTCCTGCATGTGTACTCTTTGGTTGGTAGTTTAGACCCTGGGAGCTCTGGTTGGTTGATATTGTTGTCCTTCCTATGGGGTTTCAAACCCCTTCAGCTCCTTCAGTCCATTCTCTAACTTTTCCATTGTAGACCCCATGATCAGTTCAATGGTTGGGTGTGAGCATCTGCCCCTGTATATCTCAGGCTCTGGTGGAGCCTCTCAGGAGGCAGCAATATCAGGCTCCTGTAAGCATGCACTTCTTGGCATCCACAATAGTGTCTGGCATGGGTGACTGTATATAGGATGGATCCCAAGGTGGGGCAGTCTCTGGATGTCCTTTGCTTTGGTCTCTGCTCCACACTTTGTCTCCGTATTTGCTCCCATGAGTGTTTTGTTCCTCCTTCTAAGAAGAACCGAAGCACCCACACTTTGGTCTTCCTTCTTCATGAGCTTCATGTGGTCTGTGAATTATATCTTGGGTATTCAGAGCTTTTGCGCTAATATCCACATATCAGTGAGTGCATATCTTGTGTGTTTTGTGATAGGGTTACCTCACTCAGGATATTTTCTAGTTCCACCCATTTGCCTAAGAATTTCATGAATTAATCATTTTTAATAGCTGAGTAGTGTTCTGTTGTATAAATGGTTATAGAGCTATCCATTGGAGCAAGGTCAATCTCCTAGGAGCCACATCCTTAAAGAAAACTGAGCTTCCCTGTTGGGGTACACCATCCGTGGTGTACCCAAGAACCGAGTTCCCTGGAAGGCTAACGGGGGCTGAAAGACCAGATGAGAGAGAAAAATGGACGCCAAGACAGAGTCACTCCGTTCAACGCATCTCTACTTTACTTAGAAATCTTTCTTGTTTATAAGTGGGAAGGCCCTGCCCACAGTCAGTCTGTGCAAGCAGTCCGAAGTCCAGGCACTGTGGAATGCATCAGCAGGAAGCAGGAAACAGGATCTAGGTGAGACCAGTAGCAGGGTCCAGGAGAAGCACAGAGGCATTTAGCACAACAAAGGAAGCCAGCCTTAGTTGGAAAGCCACACCATAGGTGCTTTCTGGTGGCCCACCTCAGTAGCAAACAGGTCTTGCTCTCAGCCTAAAGTAGGCTTGGGGGAGGGGGCTACACTTCTCTCCTCAGAAGTCTTCAGTTGTCCATAGCTCCTTCATCAATGTCAGGGGCTCATGAACACCTCTGACTCCATGATAGAATGCTGGCTGCCTTGATCTCATGCAGGTTTACTGAAGGCAACCACCACTGTTGTGAGTTCATGACGATAGCTATCCTGCCAAGTCCAAAGGTCACTATTTCACTCTGGTCCTCCCCAACCTCTAGCTCCTATAATCTTTCCATTCCTTCTTCCGTGGTGGTCCCTGAACTATAGGAAGGTGATGTGACATAGATGTCATATTTGTGGCTGAGCACTCCACAAGCCATTTATTCTCTGTTCTTTGACCAGTTGTGAGCTAGAAATACACCAGTATTTTTTGTAGCAGTCATTTGTCTTGCCACTCCGTGGAACCAAATATCTGACAAGATACAACTGAAGGCGGAGTTTCTTTTGGCTCATTGTTTGAGAGAAAGCAGCAATCAATCATAGCAGAGAATGTCTGATGAGTGGCAGCTCTATATCAGTGGGAGAAAATAGCAACTGTTTGCTCATATCGAAGTGGACCAGAAATAAGAGAACAGATAGGAATGTAGACTTCAAGGCCTGCCCATCTGTGGCCCACTACCACTACAATTACCTCTCAACAATTCTAAAACATCTCAATACAGTATGGCAAGCCAGAGACTAAGCATTCAAACGCATGAGCATATGAGGGACAATTCATAAGATTATTTTAGATCTCATTACTCAGTTCTACCAATGTTTTCACCAAAATATCAGAAGTTCTGGTTGGTTCTCAGATACTTACCAATAACCAATTACTCTCGTCACCCAAATTCCTGCCCTATCTGATCAGCTGCTTGCGTTGATTCAAACCCTTCATCTTCTGCCTGTGAATAGTGTGGTCTAAATGACTTTCTTCTATCCTACATTATTCAGTGACCAGGTTTCTACTAACCTTCCAAAGTCCACCTCTGCTGAGAAACAATTGTAGTTGTGAATTAGGTAAACCTCTTACTGGCTATGCACTTCTAAACCTCTCCAGGGCTAGCCAACACTTCCTCTGGTATTCCTGAATTAACACCTTTTAAAATCTGTATTTCATATCTGCTACCCCAGACCCAATGGAGAAGTGGCCCCTAGAGCCACTTTCTTATATTCTTACATGCTGGCAGGCCTTTAAGTCAGTTCTCTTTTTTCCTTGTCATGGTGAGTCTCCTCTGATTTTCCTCTCTTCCTCAGTCCCTAGCAGGCATACAATCTAAAAGTTTCACTGGGGTAGGGAAGAGTGTTTTGTTTGTTTGTTTGTTTGTTTGTTTGGTTGGTTGGGTTTTTTTTTTTTTTTTTTTGGTTTTTCGAGACAGAGTTTCCCTGTATAGCCCTGGCTGTCCTGGAACTCACTTTGTAGACCAAGCTGGCCTCGAACTCAGAAATCCACCTGCCTCTGCCTCCCGAGTGCTGGGATTAAAGGCATGTACCACCATGCCCGGCTGGAAGAGCGTTTTTTGAGAGCCAAATTTAGACAAAGCATTATAACCAATTCCCAACAAACAACCATATTGAATTTACCTCCAGATTTCCTTGTGCACTGTCTTCCACCTCCTATCAGGCCTCACACAAAACACCAGTCTTTTTGTGCAACTGAGTGAAGGCAAAGGAAGATAGAGAGAAGCCCGTGGAAGAAAACAAAGATGTGTTTGTTTGTCACAGAAACAGGCCCCAGATATTTATAAATTGATTCTCTTATTTGATATTCACAACATCTCTATGAAGCAGCTAGTTGGGTTTTGTAGTAAAATTTTTGTAGATAATTGACTCTTTAGACAAGTAACATGCCAAAACTACATAACTCTAATGAGAAAGGAAAATAAGGCTTAGAGCTATGTCCCCCATTTCTTTGAAAACCACATCCACCCACAAAGTCCTAAGCAGAAATGGGTTTGGTGACTAAATCAGACTGATTATTTGGTCCACTACTCAAGAAGAGCCTCTCTATTGCTCTTGAGTTGATTACATGGAATATTATCTAACTCAATGCCATCAGACATGGGAAATCCTTTTATGATGATGGGTATTAACATAAAAAGAAATATTTTCTGCTAGTTTGGAATTTCTTTTTTGAGATAGGGTCTTATTATATAGCCCAAGCTGGCCTAGAACTCACATTGTAGCCTGGGACATCTTCCTGCTTCTGTTACCCAAATGCTAGAATTACAAGCCTGTATCATTATACCTATACATTTTTACTTTATAAATATAATAGCTTTGACATAAAATAGTTATCTATTTTACAAAAAAGGCAAAAATTGCAAACCCAGGAAACAAAAGCTCAAACTTATCAAGCAATTATAGAGTCTTTAATAAGCTCATTTATTCAAAGAAAGAAATTCTTTTAGAAAATTGTTGGCTTTTTTTAAAGCAGTATTTCAGGTTGATACAGTAAACAGACAAAAAGAAGTCTAAGTTTTTAAAATGGGTTCTAAGAAGAATGTGCTGAGCCTCTTGTGGAACATGTTGAGCTGGTTTTGGCATGACATCTGAGCTGATGTTCAAACAGTCAAAAGGCCCTTGAGAAGGAATAAACATCTCAATTACTTCTTAACTGCATAACATGTGTCCTAGAGTGATGACAAAGTTGTCAGAAAATTATTATCCACCTCAAAATCCCCAGAAAGTTGACTAAAGAGGAAGGAAGGAAGGAAGGAAGGAAGGAAGGAAGGAAGGAAGGAAGGAAGGAAGGAAGGAAGAGAGGGATGGGAGGAATGAACAAATGAAGATCAAAAGGAAGAAAGGGAGGGAGGGAGGGAGAGAGGGAGGGAAGGAGAGAGGGAGGGAAAGGGAGAGGATAGGTATTGAATCAAGTGTATTGGATTATCTGCAACTGATAGACCATTGCTAAAAGTAATTAAGTTGATTCCAGTTAAAATTGGCTTTAAACTGTTATTTATGGTTTTAAAAACAGTATGCTGGTAACTATGAGACAGTATGTGGCTTCCATTTTTCAGTTGAAAATGCAAATAGGCAGAGAGTAGCTTTTGCTGCAAAATCATCTAGATTGTTCATGATCTTGGATGGTGTTTGCTGCACATCTTTTACTCTCTAAGAGACACCTCAATAAATTCTCTCAAATTTTTTACCCAAAAAGCAGCCTTGTTAGTAGGATTTCATCTGAGTCTTACAACCAGGTTTGTCTCCTAAGTTTATCACTTCTTCATAAAGTCATATTTGTACTGTGGTCACATAAGATTGTGACCTGAATCACACATCTCAGTGAGCACTAAACCCAAACAAGTGTGTGCATGAAGTAAGAAAGAAGAGATAGATGTATTATTGCTTCCATCAGTTAAGAAGAGCATGGGACTTATTCCCAAAGCAATGTCCTCTTTGCACAAAGGATGTGGGGAGTTTATTTAGGGAAGCTATATAGATTTATAAAAGAAAGCACTCTGGAGGTGGGGACATTCCCCAGCATGCTCAATTTAAGAAGTCCATCACTGGCTGAGCATGTTCAGCTTAAGGTCAAGAAGGAAAGATGGAAGATACACCCCTGGGGATGCTTAGCATGTTCAAAAGATTTAAAAGGTAGACATGAATACTTCTGGGTATGCTTAGTTTCTTTTTACCCAAAAAGCTTTTAACAACAGTGAAAAGAAAGAAAACTTTGAAGACTTGTCAATACAAGAGTTTGCCCCAAAGTCCACCTCCTTCAATTAAATCCTCACAGATATCAATCCTCCATCCCCAATCTCTGTCTGAGGCCACTCTTCACTCAAGAAGTCATCCTGACCTAGGAAATGTGTCCAAAAGTTACCAGTGAAAGAAAGGAGTCAATGTCTTGGCTTTGGATTCACAACATCTTCATGCAGCTATACATGAGTTAAGAATTAGGAGAAAGCAAAGCAGAGAACACCCTCTACCCTGCATGCTTTATTGATGAGTGGAGATACATTTAAACCCCAGTGTAGATAGGGTTCAGGTGGCCAAGAGATGAGATAGCTAAAAAGAGAAATACAGTCTGCTTAGGTTCTAATTATATTAGTCAATAAAACACACTGTCAAAAGTCAGAGACTGTCCAATTGTATCATCACAGTAATAGACAGCACATCCTCCCAGGAAATGGAACAGGTAATGTGGAGATGCTAGGTAGCCTCATGAAGTAGCTTCAAGAAGCAAACACACTGCTTGATTCTAACAAGGTATCAGTGAGAAAGATGGTATCAAGTATCAGGTATCAAGTCAACAATGCGTCTGAAGGCTGACTGAGGTTGAAGAAGGGCCAAAGACAGACTCATCAAATCTCTCCTCAGTGCAGCCCACACACCTGACTCATCTTTCCCTGAGCAATCACTGATCCACCACATAGGACCAAGTACGTCCAGAAGTGCAGAACAGCTTTCTGGACAAAACAGGTGCAGATGTACCAATTGGATGTGAGATAATTAAAGAGATGTTGAAGCCACCACCTCCCTCTATACTTGTAGAGGCCTTACAATCACACGGAGATGGATGTCTAACTGAAGCCATCATTGTGAGAGCTGATGAGACATAGTCCCAGCTGCAGACTTTCATCCTGGTGTCTCACAGTCTGTAGAGATGAGGGGCTGACCCTCCAGAACAAGAACTCTATGAGAGGCAATTCAAACACTCAGCAGGAAACAGTAGCAGCCACACCCTCTAAAGATCGGGCTTATTGGTTGCAAATCACAGGTCAATCAAATGAATCATAGGTGCTTTTTCATTAAGAATAAACAGTAATGTTAATCACAGTGACTGGTGGGAGTGTGGTAAGTGACAGGCACATTCAACATCATGGTGACTGGTGAGGGTGTGGTAAGTGACAGGCACATTCATGCTCATGGAGCTTCATAGGACTAGATACAAGCTTTCTGGGAATTGACTCAAGACTATTAAGAACATTAAAGTCTTGATTAAAAAAAAAGACCACCCAAAATGCAATGAAAAAAAATGATGCATAAACATAAAGATATTTACTATAGCTCAGTCAGCAAAGTTCACTTTTCAGGCATGAAAATGGAAAGAAGTTTGATTCCCCCCAGAACCATTGTTTGAAAGTCAGGAATAGTGGCTCCAAAGTGTTTTTAAGGGGTTTCTGCATTTGTGCAAACATATGTGTGTCTCTGTGTCCATAAGGTGTCTCTTAGGCTTTGGGTTTTTTGGGGTTTGGGTTTTTTTTTCTGCTTTGCTCTTTTATCCTATTTGTTCATTTTGCTTGACGTTGTTATTATTCCTCAGGTCCCTCTTTGTTTTCTAATGAGAGAGTCAGAAAGGCTGTGGATCCAGTGGGAGGGGAGCGAGAGAGGATCTGGGAACGCTATAGGAAGGGGAAGCAGTCATCAGAATACACTATGTAAAACGTATCTATTTTCAATTAAAAATAGTAACGAATGCATTAAATGATTTACATTGTGCTTCCTTGGAAGATGGGTTTGTATACAACACAATTTCCACTTTTAAAATTTCTTTTGCATTTTTTTTACAATTTTACCAAAATGTTTACAATAATTTGACATTCATTTTATAGGTGGAATATGGCTTTGGGACTTGATGCAAATTCCACTTATCTTTCATACCTCTCACTTAACCAGGAAGGTTTAATATGTTTCTGACCACCAGTGCTACCCATTTAGAGCATAGCCTGCCAAAGTGAGGCAGAGACCTCTGCGTAGAAGGGGAGAATTTAGGAGACTGTCTGCAAGAAAGACCTGGTAGGAAAGAAGGGTGTAGATGTCATGGTCAAGGCAATGTCAAACTCTCTCAGAAACTCTACCACAGCCCCCCGTGTCTGACACCAGAATTTTAGATTATTGAAACCCTATAAAAATATTTTCTGATGTTCCTATTCTAGCACAATACTAGGCGTAATGGCAACCAGGGCACTTACTCTAGGGTATAACTAAACAGATATCTCAGGCTGTAGTCGTGGGAAATATTAAAACATCATTCGGTGACTCTTTTTGTCCATTAAACTCAGCTTTTTGCCCAAGTTGAAATAATGAAATCAAAACTCTCTAAGCAAAACCCAGATCTTCATAGGAAAGGGCCAGAAGATGAATGAGCTGTGAACTCTTGGGAGTTCAAGGGTTAATCCAGAGACTTCTCTTACCTCTTAGCTGATATAAGTTCTCATAAATAGCTACTGCTCAGCTAGGGAACCTCCTCCCTAAAGGTGCCAGGAGACCTCATACTTGAGATGTCTCCTTCAGTGGTGCTGATAAGACATAAATGATTCTACATGTGCCATACAACTACTACCCATCCTCCCAGGCATCCAGGAAGAGACGAGTAGGAGAGACAATTAAAAGTCAATGATGCTTCCCAGCTAAGCCAAACATCCCTGTTAGAGAAACAGAAAATCAATGTGGAGATCTGCTGGGCTCTGTGCTGGTCTTGTTACCACGTCAGGGAATAAGGGAGCTGTTAGCAGGTATTTAGTGGACTCTGTAAGTGCTTGTATAAAATAACACATTTAATTTAATGCGTGGTTATAAAAATAAGTGGACTTTATGGCTGCTAGCTTTGTGTAGCAGCAAAGCTGGGGTGAGAGAGGAAGACATTTTCACACAGGACACAGGTCACTCATCTCTGCTGGCTATCCTGAGGAAAGCTTCATTTAAGCTCATTCTGTTCCTTTGAAAGCTGTTTCCACTTCCCCCATCTCTCTCCTCTCCCTGTCAATCATTTACTAAGTGAGAAGGCCCAGGATCTGTCATTCAGGTCTGGAATGAGGCAGCAGCTAGGGCTGGGGAATCATAGGGATGGTGGTGTTTAAAGGCAATAGGACAGCAGGGTCCACAAAGCCAATACTTGATGTCCAACTTGACGCATATGTCCTCCATGGAAGCTGGAAAGTATGCCAACATCCCTCCTGGACTGAAGCCTTCTTTCTATTTCAAGACAAAACAATGTTTTCTGAATTTTTCCCTAAATTCCCTAGACTTCCCAGCACTCTGCTTTGCTTGTGTCATAGAGAGTTGGCCTACATGTTCATTTTTCAAAAGTTCAAAGGACACAGTAATCCATGGGAGGAAAGACCATGGAACCAACACTATACCTACAGGGAAGCTGTGGGGATTAAGAAGGAAGCAAATTCTTGGAGGAGATAACTAACTGTGAATTGTCACTGCCAAGCTGACTTCCTTGGCCATCCTTTCTCAGACATTCAGGACTAAACGGGAATAGGTACAACCATTAGGTAGCCCTTGAAAAGGGATTTCCCAATGTGTGTGTCCTGAAAACAGGGTGTAGCTTGCAATTCTGCACCTGAGCACCTTGGAATATGGTGATATGTGGAAGGAACCAGGACATGTTGGTGATTTTTTTGTGTGGCCTCATGATGGCCGATCACTCAGAACATCAGTTCAGATTAAAATTGATTCCTCCACCACAGAGGCTGCTATACTGGTAATAAGAATGCCCTTTGACATAGGCTCATGTGTTTGAATATTTAGTCACCAGCCAATGGCACTGTTGGGGGAGGTTGCTGGATCTTTTACACATGTGGCTTTCACTGGCAGATATAAAATATGTAGGCATTTACACCCAGCCTTGCTTCCTGGCTGAGCTGATTCTTGATCCTCCATGATGGAATGCTGTGTGGGCTCCAGCCATGCCCCCAAACAAATCCTTCCTCCATTAAGTTGTTCTGGCAGCCAGAATTGTCACAGAAACAACAAAGTTACTAACCCAAGTTGAAGGCAACAATTTGTAGCTTAATCTGTGTGTAAAGGGTATAAAAGCCACTATTCTCAGAGGTGTCAATATTCATTGTGAATGGGTGTGCACATTATGGTTAAGTCAAAGAACTCTTCTATGTAAAGATCTCTCAGTAGGTGAAGACTCCAGAGTTGGGCTGAATTTGAAAAGATTACTTAATTTCTTCCTGCCTTGACTTCTTTTAGGATAGAAAGGAGAGTAAGGATTGCTGCTAGGCCAGAAGGTTGGCATGAGCATTGATTTGCTGAATAGAAATTAATGCTTTTTCCTTTTCTAGAAACATAGTCAATATGCAGTAAATATTTACTCATTAGCACTGTGCCATTAGTACTGTCTGCACAATCAGACAGTGTGAGGAGACGCATGACTTGTGACAGGGGGCTACCTTTTGACTCTGTCACTAAGAATGGACCATCTCTCACTCATACTCTCTGAGATGAGGGATGGTGAAAGACTTAGGGAATGGTCTCAACTCTAACTCGTATGCCAGGATTTGGGAGTAGGAATCTGAGACTTCATTTAAACAAATCAGGTCACCACGGAGTTCTGTTGCTTAAATACACCACACGTTCTTTAAGTGATCTAAACAATAAAAATTAAAAGCACTGGTGTCAAATGAATCCATCCACTGTTTTTTATAGCACTGGGGAAGGTAGTCTTGTGATATTTTTCCAACATGCCCTTTTTTGAAATTTTTAGAAGACTTTCTCAGCACATTGCCTGTGGGGATCTGGCTAGGGTCCCTCAGAACAATGAATTTCATTGCTAACCAAACTAGGAAAAAAAATGTGTCCTGAAGCAGTCTGTCTCTTAGCTTTCAGTAGTTCAAGATGGGCAGGGAAGGACTGGCAGGCAATGGGTTTGGAGTGAGCTCCAGCCCATGCAGTGCACAATGCTGTCTCTGCCATCTGCAGAGCCCCACCTTGCTGTCATTTAAAATCTAGACTTCCAAGTTACAAAATGATAAAAGCACAGTGGAAACAGAGCTGATGCCCTACAACTCATAACCTGTCCCAAATTACTCAAGGTGGTGCTGTCCTTGGCTCACAAATAAAAACAAAAAACAAAAAAAACCAGCAGTGCAATGACAGTCCAGCACTGGTCCATGTTGTCCTTGTAGAGAGTTTGGCTGACAGGACTCTCAAGGACACTTTGTCAGCAGCTGATGGGGTGCACACTGCTATTATGGCTCTGGTGACATAGCCCACGAGATGAGCTTGGGAAGGCATTGTCTTAAGTTAGATAGACCCAGACGAGAGCTCATTTAGTGGAGCTCTCTCAGTGTGAAGATTTCTAACTGCCTAGCCTCCATGGCCAAAGTTCAAAGGCAGAAGCTGACAGAAGTTTCTTTCTCTTAAATAGCTGATCTTCCTTTGGGAACAACTGGCCTTTTTTTTTTAAATTGTATCTCATTTTGTTTTATGTGTCCGTACGTGTGTGTGTGTGTGTGTGTGTGTGTGTGTGTGTGTGTGTGTGTATGTCTGCTATGTGTGCAGGTGCTGCCAGTAAGCAGAAGAGGGCATCAGATCTCCTAGAGCTGAAATAATAGGTAGTTACGTCCCTGATGTGGATGCTGGGAATTGAACTCGGGTTCTCTGAAAGAGCAGTAAGTGCTCTTAACAGCTGAGCTGTCCCTCTGGCTTATGTTTTAATTAGCTAAGCCCTTCAGTGTTTGTCATTGAGAAAACAATGGCTTCCCTGAACAGAAGTTATTTCTCAACCTAATCAACCCAGAACTCCTAAAATGTTCCAGAGGCAAAGACTCCGCCCCCCTCCACCCACCCCACCCCCCGCTGCTTTTCTCATCTCTCCGATTGTGTGTGCATGTGCATATGCATATGTGTACTCACTTCTGCATGTGTATGTAGAAATGAAGGTCCATGCATGTGCCCATGGAATTAGACTCTAGAGAACAATCTCAGCTGTCATTCCTCGGGTGCCATCTACCTTGTCTTGTCTTAGTTTTGAGACAGAGTCTCTCATGTCCCTGAAATTTACCAAATAGGCTAGGCATACTGGCCAGAAAGATCTAGGTATGCACCTGTCTCTACGGATACAGTGCCGATAATAGAAACGTGTATCGCATCACCAACTGAGTATGCCCCCAGCTTGTAATAAGACCCCTATCCTTGTTCACAGTGAGCCCAAAGGTGAGCCTGCATCCGGGAACTTTGAGCCATTTGAGTTGTGAAACCTCTCCACAGATGTCACATCTAGTCAGGATCTGTGGAACAGAAACCCCATGATTCTGCCACAGTAGTACAACATGATCCTGCCATCTCATAGCAGTGAACTGGGGAAGTGAACTAGCTGAACCAGCAGAGGACAATACAATCATCACATTAATAGAGGTGCTTATAGGGTAGCCCAGAAGCCTGAGGGAGGGACTCTATCTGAAATACTGTATTAAATGAAAGAGTGTGAAGAGATTAGAGAGGGAACAGACATATAGCATGCTAAGTGGATCCCAGGCTGCAGGCAGGAAGATGCCAGATCACTAATCTACAAATGAACTGAGTTCCGCGGAAGCCATTTTTCCCCTTAGAATATTAGACTGCCGCAGTCCCCATGTGATTTTTTGCAAAGGCTCTGCACTTTTCAGACTGACTGCTCATTTTAACTTGGCCCAAGCAGCAGCCCCAGTCTGTTCTTTCTGGCATGAATCAGGTGAGAATGAATGATAATGGCCCCTTACTGACTACAGTAGCAAAAGAGTTCTTTAGAAAATACATCACAATTTGAAAGGGACCAGCCTACACCTTGCCAATACCGGGCAGAGCAGTTATTTCTGCATCTCAATATGGGGCTCCAACTCACATCGCAGATACAGCAAATGCTCTGCTCCTCGATATGTAAGAGGACGACAGTGATAACTGAGTCGAGGTCCTCACGGTGACCTGAGGAGCTATTACGATGCTTGCTTTAAAATCTGTGAGAGACTTGAAGCCGATAAAAAAAAAAATTGAAGTTTTGTAATTAGAATTACATAAGTCAGAATAAATTTGGTTGCAAGTGTTAGGTAACTGGTCTTGGCTCATGGAACTGGAGAGTTGAGACAGATTATTCAGATCCAGCTGGAATCAGAATGTGATGACTGATAGAAATCAGAGTTAAGGGCCAGGCTGAACCCAGCCTTCCCCTACCTCTGACTCTTTTCCTTTTGGCTTCGAGACACATTTTTGGCTTGGTAACTGAAAGGTCTAGTATCCTGGAGTTATATGCTCCAGATTTATCTAGTTACTTCATCTAGAAGGACTGTTTATCGTAAATCAAGAACCCTACGACTGACTCTCATTCTGAGTGTGTATGTAGAAATGAAGGTCCATGCGTGTGCCCATGGAATTAGACATTAGAGAACAATCTCAGCTGTCGTTCCTAGGGTGCCATCTACCTTGTCTTATCTTAGTTTTACCTGACTCACCAGGTAAGTTAAATAGTTTCTTGGGCAAGGGACAGATGACACATTCTGCTCACATGCCATCTTTAAATTAATGCCCTAGTGCTACCATCTTGAAATATCTATTGATTTATTAATAGGGGCTCCATAACTTCATCTTGCTATGGACTCTGCAAATTTGGGGGTCTCTTATGATCAGGAAGAGAGAGTAGTTTAGATTATCAAAGCTCCCCTTAGAGATAAGATGCACGTGAGCCTTGCTCTACCAGTAACCCACAACTCAGGAATGGGTGCTCCCAGAGGAGAAATTCTGCTCGCTGACAGGAAAATGGGTACTAAGGAGCAAAGACTATAAGTATGGGAGATCCCACAATTGGAGATCCCAGACTCTTGTATAGAAGCCTTTGCTGCTGTCTTGGTCTTAGGATGTTTGACATATCTTGCTGCTCATGTTTGCTGTAGGAGGTAAAACTGTATCATCATAACTTCAGTCATATGCAAATAAATAAATGTTTATATTTTACATGGAATCAAAATCTGTACAGCATTGTTTCTCAGTGGAACACCCTACATTTGTTTGCTACAAAATCCCTACTTTGTACAAAGCCACTGTCCTATAGTGGCTTAGTAAATCACTGTTGATCGCACTCTTCATTAATAACACTTTAGAATATATGCCCTCTCTGTCTAGACCACCTTTCTACACATGGTACTAACTTTTGTCCTTAAAGAAAGTTAGACTGTTTCCCATGTGTTGCCCCTAGCCTGAAACTCAGCAATTCAAAGCTAAATGCAAACTTACAATTGTATCACTTAGGAAACATCCTCAGGGCAGACCCAATGACATTAGGCTAGGCCTTTTGATGGTCCGTGCATCAGCATTTCTCAGAGGTTCCCTGAGATGTTCATGAAAGGCCTTCCAAGGCATAAGAAAGACCACATGCTCAATCCATCTCAGATATTTCAAATGATGTCAGAAAACTGCAGAGCCCTCCAACCCTAAAAAGCCTTCCCAGTAAAGAAGTTGGTTGAATTTGATAGACCCCAACCTTCCACAGTGCATTTAAACCACAAGGTGGAAAACACTCCCTTAGGGCTCCCCTACATGTGTAACTCTATGAGATTGTAGAACACACCAAAAAGATGTATAACTGTGCAGTGGTCATCCCAGCCCAGAAATCATTGCAAAATTTGTATGTGTATCTGAAAATTGGAGTGCTGGCATGATTCAGCAGGTAAGTAGACTGCAGTACCCAGGACCCACTCGGTGGTGGAAGGAGAAGGGCAACTCCTGTGGGTTGGCTTCTGACCTTCAGAGATACACAACTCTACTCCTCTCCGCCTCCCCTTCTCCCTCCCCCTCCCCCCTCTCTCACACACACATACACTAAATTAACTGGAGACCATAATGCATAGTTTACTTCCTAGAGTGGTTCAAAAGTAAGTCTGGGCTCTGTAACATTCCCGCTCACACAGAGTGGTGCTGTCTTCAGTATAGATCTTTGTGCTGTGCTTTCTGAACCCGTGCCTGGTCTTTGTGGAAGAGCCATGATGACTAGAGGAGACCACTGATTGGCCCCTACCCCACCATCAACAGTGCTTGAACTAATGGTACCTCGTGTACTAACTTTGCAACACCAGAACCTGGGCCTTCTTCTCTGAGATGGAAGGAACCCATTGACCCTGCAGTGTAACTAACAGTCAGGCTAATCCATAAGCCCTCGTTGTTTAATTAAGGACGTTTGCTAGAATATGTGGGTGCAAATAAACCCCTGCCTCATTGTCAATGGGGAATGTCACTTTACCTTGATGCCACGGACATCTCTCCTATGATCCCAACTGTGACAGATGTGTTCTCACTCAACCCCCAACACTCACAGGTCATGATAATTTTCTGTTTCTTCTACCTTGTTAGAAAGTCGATAACTGGACCACAAATACCTAGACCACAGTCCCAGCATCCCCGCCAACCCCACTGTCAGCTTCTCTTCCTTTGGAGGTTCTCTCTCATCTGTAATGGTACCCCTGATGTTAGCTCTCACAGTGTTCAGGACTGTGCAACCCCCAAATGGGGAGACAGGGAGGCCTCAGGCAGGTGTGTGTGGCAAGGTATGGCAGCATTCCTCCAGATGGCACAGAGCCCACACCAGGTGTTCTCAGAAGCCTTTGTTCCATCTCCTTCCAACTTTCTGATTATTACCAGGACCTCCAAGGGGAGCAGCTTCCAGGAGAAGTGATGAGAGGCTGTCCCTCTTTGCTTCTGCTGTCTGTACTGTTTCCAGACCCTTCCTGACCTGGCCCAGCATGGCTGCCTTGGCCACACCCTCCATGTGGCCTGGTCTCTCTCTGAAATAATTGCTTTTGAGGATGACTACATAGTTTTAAAAAAATTACTCAAGAAAAAGGTTTAAGACTCCACTTTCTACACTTTAGTATCAAATCCTGAAGAATGCAAAGCCAAAGCATGAAGAAAGAAATGGAGCTTTTCATACCGGCAAGGGGTCAGAGTCCTAGTCATTGTAGAAGCCCCTCAAAAACCAAGCCATGTTGTTCAATTCTCACCCTGCAGAGGCGCTCGGGAGCTGATAATAACTCAGGATATTTTTATCACTCTGTGTCCTCAAGCTAGGCATTGGATGGGGAAAACAGTCTGGAAACAAAATTAAATAGTTTTAGATCTAATTTTACCAGGCAGAACGAGTCTGCAGATTGATTTTCATGGAATCTAATAGAGAGCGGCACCACGCCGCCCATCTTGTAGAAAATCCATCTCCCGCATTGTGCTTTTTACTTACTTGGCTGTTCACAAGAAGTAATAAGAAACTAATATTTTACAAGGCAGTGTTCCACTCAGTAAACGGTCTTTCACTTGAAAGCTGTTGTGGATGCTTAAGTTCAGTTTCACTTTTGTCTCTGGAAAGTGCCTGCCTGGGTTTGATGGAAAAACCGCAGCCAGGCCTCGACCCTTCCCTGTGTGTGTGTGTGTGTGTGTGTGTGTGTGTGTGTGTGTGTGTGTGCAGGTATGTGTATAAGGTATGCACATATACATGGAGACCGGAGGACAACCCCTGGTCTCAGCTTTCAGGAAGGCTACCCACCTCCTTTGAGCGCAGGTCGCTTGACAGCCTGGAGTTAACCAAATAGGCTAGGCAAGCTGGCCAGTGAGGCCCTGGAAGCCACTTGTCTCTCCCTCCCCAGTACTGTGAAGGCAAGCTTGCTGCAACACCTGGCATTTTTATGTAGGTTTAGAGGATAGAATTCAAGTGCTCATACTGGCAAGGCAAGCATTTTACTGAGGGATCTAGCCTGCCAGCCAGGAACTCACATCTTCCATCATAGCCTATGAACAATGCTTTAGATCTTGTCTAGAGGCGAAGTCCAAGGCTGCATGGGTGGGAAAGCTGTAGCTATGTGTCCTTTTGCTGAATCCTCTCATACCACTATCATTTTTCCATTGCACAATGACTAAGCCTGGGTAGTCCTCCTTCCTCAAACTCTCTCTGTTGTTTGCTGGTCTGAGTGCTGGGACGTGGAACCCAGGGCTGTGTATACTCTAAACCAGCATGCTGGCACTGAGCTCCAGCCTGGGCCATTACTCATTACTCATTACTCCTTTACTCATTCTGCAGCCCCTGAACTCATGATCATCCCATATTATGCTCCCCAGTACCTAAGCAGGCCTGCCACACCATGCCTGGCTCTCAGCTCTTCCTCATCCTCAAAGACAGACACAGGAGGTACAAACACCCAAATCTGCACATAGTCCTTCCAGTGCCTCTTGAAGCAGTGGGTGCCTTTACATTGTATAAAGAATGTGTAACCTTGTCCTGGGCACCGTTCAGACAAACAACTCTTCTTGATCACATCTGTTGAACACCACAGTGGCTTCCTTCTTGAGTTGACTCCCTAATGACAGACAGCTATGGGGTTTGGTTTCTTCCTCTTTTTCATTGCAACCTACAGATCTAATCGAACAACAAGGTAAATCTTCTAACACACACACACACACACACACACACACCCCAATTCACCTAACACAGCTTCCAAATAATAAAACAGTAACTTTTAATATAGGATAGTGGATATTCACGTGAGCGTTAGGATATGGTTGTCAGCATTGCACAAAGATCTCATGCACAATCTTGATAATGCTTCCCTATTCTACCTGAGCATTTGTTAGCAACTTCACAGGAAGCTGAGAGGCAGAGAGAGCCCCAAGCAACACAGTTCGGTGACCTTGGAAATTGACTGGAATTCAAACACAAAGCAGAAAAATGCTAAACTGTAATGAAAACCAGTAGCTAAGAGAAATAACATTGTTGACTAAGAATCTGTTTAAAACCCATTTGTCTGGTGCCTGCTGATTTCATATACGGTCTCATCTGCAAACCTTAAAGGGCACACTATCACCCTTCTTCATTCATCAAGTTACAAAGAAGTTTCTAAGAGGACACATTCATCTGAAGCAGTTTCCCTTTCTATGCCTGAACCATAAGCACAATGCCATAGAAACTTTACAGTGGGATAGGTGTCACCGCAAACAGCAATATGGATCCAGTTCACATTGGCAGACCATATGCAAGGAAGAAGAGTAATCTTCCTTTATCATGCATAAAGGTGATGTTTAGCCTCCATGCATGTCTCTGTGCCACAAGCAAACAGTGCCTTCAGATGCCAGAGAAGAGCATACAGATGGTTGTGAGTGGCAGGAATAGAGCCCAGGCTCTTTGCAAGAGCCCCTAGTGTCCTTAATTCCTTTGCTCCAGCCCCAGAAATAATGTTCTAGTATTTAAAAGAGTTTCTCACCTCAGCAACCAACGACTAAAAGTCATCTTCAATCATCTCAATGTGTGCTTTCCTTGCCTTTCAGTATTTGTCTCTGTGTTTGATGAACATTTCTTGTGGCTTTGCTGAATGGTGACATCCATACTTATTTCTAAGCAAGGATTGGGGGGGGTGCAACTGGTGTATTTGGGAAACAGATTGAACCCTTGGATTCTCCCTGGAAAACTCTTCCATATTTCCCTAGTAAGCCACAGTCCCTAGCATCCTAAGAGACAGAATCACCAGTCTTTCCTTAGCTACAATTCTGTACACTGTGTTGCAATCACAAGAAGAGAAGAGCTATTCTTCCCCAATGTAAACTTGGGCTTTTGTTGAAACTGGGGCACTCTAAACAACACAGAGTCTACTGTGTTATCTGAGAAGCATAGGAAGGTAGTAACACAGACTCTTCCACATCCATCGCAATGCCTGAAATTCCACCATGAAAACTGTATCTGTTAATTAATTGTTCCTCAGTCTAAGTATCTCAAGGGGGAAAAGGAGATTAATATGGTTCATGTGCGTTCTTCTCTTATTCTGGAACTGCATTTTGAAGACGTTAAGGGACGCATGGAAGGTTCTCCTGGATAGTGGGATTGAGGAGTTTCTGGAAGGGAATTCTGAACTCCATAGGGAAAGAGTACTGAGAACTTCATCTCAGAGAGATAAGTCACCACAAAACAGCAGAGGCCAGGAAGGACTAAGAAACATATTTGCTTTATTCATAACCTTGCTGCATTTGAAATTTTACCTATCTTGGGCAACATACATATAGTCTGTGTAATTGCATATCTGTTGTGCAAAAAAAAAAAAAAAAAAAAAAAAAAAAAAAAAAAAAAAAAAAAAAAAAAAAAAAAAAAGCAAACAAACAAACAAAAACATGTTCAACACTAAGATGTGGGAAAGTAGTAAGATAGATAGAATTCCCTGTCCTGTGAAGCCTGCATTCTGACTGGGAGAGATAGGCATTTGATGAAAAATTATAACATATAGTGCTAAACTTGGTGGTAAAAACTGTGAATAAAATCAAACAAAACAGTTCTAGGCTCTATTCTTACCTTGTATGGGTGAAGAGCGCCCAAAACATCTGAGTTGAATCCATAAAAAGTGGTTCTTTCCTCCTTCAGTTAAAACAGTTCAAACTTACCCCACACAGGCTGAAAGAATGGCAGGTTTTCCCAAGTGAGAGAGAGAGATGAAGGGAAGGAACAAATTTGAATACCAACTCTCATGCTCTAGAGGGCTGTGTTTGTGAATACGTGTGCCCCAGCACACGCGGCTCTTACACACAAGAACAGAGAAAGGCTGCTTTGATCTTCTGATTTCGCTCTGGTTAGTACCAGGAAGGAAATCAGAAGCACAAAAGACCAGTCTATTAAGGAGGTTCAAAATGGTAAATAATCATTTTCATACATTAACTAGAAGTTCAACCTAATAGAAGTAATTCAATTTAGACTTGCAAATTTGAATACTAACTCTTTGACCTGCTCTATAAACAGTGACCCGCATGATCATCGCTCCACTTTTAGTTATTAGGATGTCTAATCCCTACAGGAGATGAGAAAGTTGCCAGATTTCCTACAGTGGTGAAGAAGAGTCATGTTGACCTATGGCTAACTGAAGTTAAGAGAAAGCAGGATGACTTGCTGGGAAGTTTTGTACCTTACTCCTAATATTCAAATGAGCTCAATTCAGTACCTTAATAAAATAGCAGTAGAAAGCAAAATAGAGGGAAACACTATATCCAATTGGCTCCAGAAATGCAGACATGAAAAATATCTACAGGAAACAAGATAAGAGATCTTGTGAGATGCAGTGAGAGGTAGGTCAGACTTTAGAACCATATAAGGCTAATGACCGGCAACACATTTGAGTTTGCATCATATGCCAGATACCATGTTTCGTTCCAGGTCCACATCTCAGTTAAGTCTTACACTAGTCCTATGACATAGATACTGATGATTATGGTAATGATGGTGATCGTGATAATGATGGTGATAAAAATACTGATGATGGTGATGATTATGGTAATGATGGTGGCAATGATGGTGATGGTGATAATTTGTGCTAAAATTTAAAAAGGTCAGAAAAGTTGGGCAAGGTTTCAAAGCTTATATGTGAATTGAAACTCAAAACTGCTTCCGCTATTCAAAACCAAGACTTGCTTTGACCCTTAAAGAGAGACAGTCTCACTGGGAAATAACATGGAGAGGAAATTGTTTTCTATTGCAGGAGCATGTGGTAATGATCAAGATCAAGGTAGGAGGCGTGTTGAGGGAAATCAGAAGGATGAGGTAAAGCCGGGAAAGACCTCATTTCCTCACTGCTTAAGCTAAAATGTTCAACAACATGCATTCAAAACTACCTAAGACAGATACAAAACATGTGGCAAAGATGGCTACTTACTCATTCACTAATCACAGAAGGGTTTAACATCCAGGCTTTGCATTAGGCTTCATTCCAAAGCAGGATCCTCAACCATGAGATTTCTGAGAGATGAGTTTAGAAAAGATGGCTAAAGTTTGAAGAATAAAGGAAATCTATGTGTACTTTACCCTCATTTAACTATGACCCAAACTCTTCAAAGGAGGTCCTTTTCATCTGTGTGTGTCCTTAAGCATCATAAGAGGTCATTTCTTTTCCTACACTGTTCCCTCCCTCTTCATAATGTATGCTATTCTTTATAGAATGCAAATCTCACCACGACCAGTCTAGTTTCAAGCCTGCAATATTCTATTAACATTTCACAGTCGGCCTCAACATCACTCTATGGCAAATAGAACCCTGGAGGATATGTCTCTGCTCTGTTCATCTCCTCTATTGCTGCTCCTCTTAGACTCCTTCACCCAGCAGCAGTAACTGGCAATGTAATTCTGAGGATTCCACACTATCTTCTGTTTCCTAGAATTCTGCATTGCCTTCATTGGAGAAGAGTGATTTAGGCCACAGATTAAAGCACAGAGAAGCATGATATATAGGAAATTGTTGCAAATAAACCAACAATTAATGATGATGATGTAATGTAATGTGATGTAACTTGTAATGATATCCTGGTAAAGGATTAAGAATTAAAGATAAGCCCACTTAACACAAGGAATAAGGAAAATAGACAAATAGAAGTGACCCAAGGGTTTCTAATTTGAACCTTCAATAGATGACATTAAGTAGGTCAAAACATACAGAACATATTTAATTTGAACACATGGGATCAGGTACCTCAAAACTATGGATTAAAATGTCTAGTAGAAAGTAAAGAATTGGGCTTTAAAATCATAAGAGCATAAGCAGTTAAACAATAAATACAGTGCCTCTGGCCACTGTCATCAGATGAGAGCCTTGTTCGCAAGTAGGGTGACCTTCTGTTGTATTTTTCAAACTGGGACAGTTATGAGTTGAAGTGATGCTATTAAAGATCAGACTGGAGTGTCAGGACAAACTGGGGCAGATCAGGACATTCTGGGGCAGACTTTACCTTGTTCCTAGAGTGTGTACTAAGTGAAACGGGGCAAAGGTGACATCACTGAGAAATCATCCAAAATCCATAGCCATGTGAGGCAGTGTGCCTTTTATACAACAGAGAGGTTGAGCACATTAACAAAAACTTAAGAACAAGACTTGTAAGCCAGGGAGTAACGAGCTCCCACAAGTTCTGGGTCTTGAGAAATATGTTCTATTATGGTGCGGGTGATGCAGAATTGGAATGTTTGTGAAGAAGCCTGCCCACAGATGTGGTTTGTCATTCTAGGTCCATTTCAAGGATAGCAAAACACAGTGCACCTCTCAAAAACCCATGTGATGGAGCTGAAGAGAGAACTCAGTTGGTAGCGCGCCTGCCTTTCGAGCAAAAGGACCTGAGTTTGAGCTTCAGAATTTACGCTTTTAAAAGGAAAAATGGCAGATATGGTGGTTTCCCTCTGTATCAGGGAAATAGAGGCAGGTAGATCCCTGAGATTTGCTAGCTAGCCAGTCAGCCAGCCACCCAGCCAGCCTAGCCTAGCCTTCTTTGTGAGATCTAGGCCAGCTGGTCAACTTGTCTCAAAGGGAAAAAAAAGGAAGGAAGGAAAGAAAGAAAGGAAGGAAGAAACAAGCAAAGAAACAAAGTTAGACAGCACCTGAGAAATAGCAGCCATGGTTGTCCCCTGGCCTACACACACACACACACACACACACACACACACACACAACTGCAAAAATAAGAACATGCAAACATCATTCTCTGCCGCTGGGTAAGATCAAGTGTAGTAACAAGTACAGGAAAGGAAGAAATGTGGTGAGCCTCGATACAAAGACTAAATGCCCCTGAAGCTTCTCCTCCAAGAGCAAACAGTCCCTGAATGGAAAGAACTACTTGCAATGGTAGAGATGGACTCAATAAAGCTCTAAAGCTATGACCTTTAAAGCTGTTAAAAGTTCAGGCCCTCTAGAGCAGACAGAAAGCTCGCTCCAAGTATCGATAAGAAGAACTGACTATGTAACACAAAGGTAAAGAACAGCTAGGATATTTCCCAGCGTGACAAAAAATTAGAAAAAGGAAAATGTATACCGATGTGTAATGAGGAAGGCTGGGTGCTCATGTTGCTATGTATTTTGGGACTTGCATAAAAGTTTAGTAAATAATGAAAATACATCTCATTACCTAATTTAAGGAATATGCTGTAGTATGTGTAAAAACTTTCCAAATGACTTAATAATTTCAGGATGCCTTTGCTACCAAAAACATATGAGCTTACAAGCAAGCCCTCCACAAGCTATGGGTTCAGGAGGCACTTGCTGAAGAAATAACTCTGTAGAACCTCCATCCCTTTGAGTTGAATTATTTGAAGAATAATTTACTATGTGAGCCACTTGCTCTCAAGTCTCGTGAGGGTTTGGAATGGTATGACAACTGAGCTCTGTCTAGCCCTTGTGCTCATGACACCATCTGCTCAATAAGGTCCTTTCAGGGTGTGTGTGTAGAGGCCAGAGGATAAGCCACAGGAGTCAGCTCTCTGCAACTCTGGTCTTCAGGCTTGTGGAACACACCCTTACCTTCTAAGCCATCTCACCAGTTCATGTGGCCATCTTAGATTGCACAAGAAGAGAAGTCAGTCTACAACCATGTTATGATTGGTGCCAGAAGGTTGGGCCCTATAATCCACTTATCGAGAATACATAACCTTCCAATCAGCAGTGAAGCCAAGGAGCCTACCGTGGTACCCATATGTAAAAGTTGCCTGAGAATGCCAAACTCAGATGTGAAGAATGATGTCATACCATATATACATTTCTAAAAACATCCATTCCCATATAAAATGAAGAAATTATTTAGAATATTGCAAAGCTACAGAGTGCCTTGGCACATCATTTAGAAAACTTTAAGCCTTCAAGTGAAGTGTGAATGTATACCTTGAGAATCTTTTCCTAAATTTAAACACATTTTCCTGCAAAGATTCACCTTCCCCTGTCAATCATTTGTTAGACCATCTGTACCTTTGCCTGTTTCTCACATCTGGAAGAGTACATGAAACAATCTGGTGTCTTCTTGTTTGCGTGGAGGCTTTCCCCCTATTTCTAAAAATAAGCCAAAGTTCATGGGAATGTGCTGTATATATCAAGCCAAGTGTGCCCGTGTGGTCTTGGAAGCTTTTCACAGCATGGCAGAAATTGGTCCATAACCTACTAGTCACATGGCTCCGTACTGACACAAGAAGATGCTGTAAGGGATATCCACCTAGGAGGAGAAAGAAATGCCTTAGAAATGAAAGAAAATTCTATACAACGGCTATGTATTTTGACATGTAAGAAACCAATCGTTATGCTTCTAATGCCTATGGATAAGGGTTGTGGGTGTTAGTAGTGTAGCTGAGCCAATAGGCTACTTGCTTCATATGCACAAAGCCCTTGGTTCTGTCCCCAGCACTACTATGTAAAACCAGACATGGTGGCACATATCCGTAATACCAGCATTTTGGATGTAGAGGCCAGGGGACCAGAAGTTCCAAATAATGTTCGGCTAAATAACAAGTGCAAAGTCAGCTTGGGATACATGGGACCCTGTCTGAAAAACACAAGTTCTGTTTGTGAATGCATGGCTCCTAAAAAGCCCCAGCAGGACCAGCAGCTCACTACAACTTCCATATAGGACTGCTTCCTACAAGAGTTACGCTTTGAGTCTTAAATGTATCCTCCTCAAGCCCAGACTCTTGTCTTGTTCCTGAGCCGATGGAGCTCATTGAAGGACACTGATACAAGTTAATCTCAGTGAGTTTGGAAACTGAGGAAGAGCAGCACCATGCAAGCAGTCACTGTGCTGGAAGCTCATAGCTGCATTGACTGTGATGTGTCTGAACAATGGGTTTCACTGCCCTTCTTTGGCTCTTACATTCCTCCTACCTCCTCTTCTGAAGTGTTCCCTGAGCCTCAGAGAGGGCAGAAAATTTCAACTAGCAATAGATGCACTATATCTAGCTGGAGGCAACAAATGCATCATCTACATCTATTTATTTACGTGTTGGTCATCCTTGAAACAATCATGGAAGCAAGTTTAAGGGACCTGGGTCGGAATGACTCTCCCTGTCTCTGTCTCCCTCCTCTCCTTTCTCTCTCTCTCTCTCTCTCTCTCTCTCTCTCTCTCTCTCTCTCTCTCTCTCTCTCTCTGTCTCATTCTGTCTCTGCTCTCTCTCTCATAACAGTGATTTTACTCCTCTTGTGAATCATAATGTAAATATCTGATATGATCTGATATGCAGGATACCTGATATATACCTGTCTGTATACCACAGACACATCATCTACTAGGTCTTAGCTTAATCAATTACTTCCTAAAAGTTGCCTCCCTGGAAGCACAAGTCTCTCTGCATCATCCTGTCAGTGATTGAATTTGAAATCATGCCTTTAACTCTGCAATTGTTTTCAGGAAAGTAATGTTTATTGAACAATGTACTGGTTAGCTACAGCTGCTGTAACAATGTATACTAATTGGCTTAAATCGGAGACATTTGTTGCCCCACAGTTCTGAAGACTGAGTCTTAGATCAAGGTGTTGCCAGGGGTTGGATTCCCCTGAGCATCTCTCCTTGGCTTGCAGATAGCTGCCCCCACCATGGTGACCTTACTTTGCACCGGTCACCTCCTGTAAGATATTACCTCCAAATCAGGATCCCGTCCCAAAGAACTAAGTTTTAAGACTTCTTATAAATTGTGAGGACACAGCTGAACCCACAGGGCACCTCAGTGAGTAACAGCATTCCAGGCTGGTCTCCCGTTCCACTGGAAGCGCTCAGGGACCAAACACCTAAGTTTTATGCATCTCTGAAATCGTTAGAAGATATTTCCTCCCTGCAATCACCAAAAAAGACATCAAATCTTCTTGTGATTTTCAAAACTCACTCAGTGTTGACCCAAAGTCCTCTTAAAAGGGAGAGGAATTGCTTTGCATTGCTTCATGGGACGGGAGATTTAAAAACAGCAATTGAAAGTTCCTAAAAGTATGTAAGATAAGACCCTTTACCTCTTTTCCAAAATGCCATTCCCTTCTCCCACCTGCATGCAGGTTAATTAGTTTCCTGACTCTGAGGGTGGCCCATGTGTTCATACTTATTTGAGGTTTGATTTAGATAGGAGCAGTATTTACTTAAGCACATACCTGCATTCCCTTAGAATATACAGTTCTGAAAGAAAGTGGGTCAGGCTTGAGGGAGGCCATCTGTCAGAGTGTGTTTTGGCAAAAGGAAACGCAAGAACGGAACTTATAAAAGAGGCTAAGTATTGTAGCCTGAGGGCACCAACGGAGTTCTGTGGACTCCAACTGTCACCCTTCTTGTCGGGTTATGTAATTGTTCAGGATGGCTGTACTGGACAGAAATGTATGTGGCCCACAAGAGGATCTACAAGAGGACAAAAACCTCACTTCCAGTTTTCAAAACGAGGACATAACTGTCGCATTCACTTTGTGTGTGTGTATGTTTTTAAATATCCCATCCTATAAAACACTTGACACTTCTTAGGGGCAAATGGTAAGATTAAGTTCTCAGATATTTTAGCAATGATCACTTTTCATTAAAATTTCTGGTGCACGTGTTACTTCACATGAATGAATTTTCTAGGTAACTGGCATGTCTGTAATGTAAGAGATGATGTTTACTTTATTCTGCTTTGTTTAGAGGGAGTGTTTCCTCATGGGATGTAGCTCAGTGGGTGGAGTGCTTGCCCACCACCTTACATGAGATCCTGTCAAAAGGAAAAAAACAAAACAAAACAAAACAGGATTTTCATGTACAAGTAGGTTCAAAAAAAAATGCAATCCTTTTGCTGTCCCCTAAATCGTCTCTGTAAATAAGCTGTGTCCTCCATTTGCAGAGGTTTGAGCAGCCATCATGACTCTGATCTCAGTGTTCAGCTTTCTTACTTCTGCTCTCATCAGGGGCCTCACCTCTTCATGTGACTCTAAAGATGTTTCCAAAGGGCTTTGTCTTTGAGTTTATTGATTGTGATGGACTGGCTTAGGCTTTGTCTTTAAGATTATTGGTTGTTATGGTTTGGCTTTTCTTTTTCTGTAGTGCCTAGGACTTTTAAAATATATCTGAGTACTCACAACTATAAAATAAACAGAAAAGAATATAAAAATATAATTGGTGATAAGTGGTCCCGCAAGTGGGTATGTAATTTATCCATCCCGGTCCATACCTTCATTCAACATCTCTCATGCTGACTCTTCTTTACAGATGAAATAACACACATCCCACCCTCCACTTCCCTTTTCTAGTTTGAGGCTTTGGAACATTTTGTTGTTGTTGTTGTTGTTGTTGTTGTTTTCTTGCCCAGTTACAATTTTGTCTTTAGCACTTTGACCTCTAAGGTATAATTTACATAATGGGGAAGATTGTGGTTTAGGGACACCTGCATGCTCATGGAAAGCACATGGCTTTACTATCTCTACTATAACACACATATACACACACACATGAGGCCCACAGCTTCATCTACATAGAATAGGTTTTCGTCATACCAGAAGTATTCTTCATGACCTCTTCCTAGCCACCCTATAACCAACCCCAGGGGCCACCCGATTGCTCTCACCATAAAGCAGTTTGCAGAAACGGTAACATCACAAAGGAAAGATTTTCTTTCACCATGAAGGTGTTTTGCCTGCTCTGAAATTTCTAAATTCAATCAAGTGATACATTCAGTGTTATGACTGTTTTTCTTCTCTCTCTCTCTCTCTCTCTCTCTCTCTCTCTCTCTCTCTCTCTCTTTCTCTCTCTCTCCCTGGATGCCTCCCTCTCTCTTTCCATTGTCCCCACCCATCTAATGCTTCTGAGATGCAGCCATAGCATAATGTATTTTGACAGTATGATCCTTTCATTTCATTTTGTTTCATTTGGCTCTGTGCTACTCCATCCTGTAAATGTATTAAAACTTGTTCGTTCTTCTGTCAATAGGCATCTGGGATAGTTTGAATTTGGAGTCGTGATGGGTAAAGTTTCGACAAGAACCTTTACAAACATAGATCCTTTGTAAAGAAAGCTATTTCATTTATGTTGAGTAAAAATCTAGAAATGATGTTGGTAGGTCATAGGTATATATCTAACAGTTAGACTATCATCCAGAGTTTCATAAAGTTTGTCTATTAGTATGAGTTTGTGGCTATCTCTGCATCTTTTAACATTTTAGCATTGCCAGTATTTTTAAACTTGAAGCTCTGCTAGAAGGTGTGGTCTCTATTTGCCTGCCTCACTGAGATTTTAATTTGCATTTCCCCAAGCCATAGTGCTGTTAATACAACTTGGTGAATTTATTGGCAATACATTTCTTTTCTATTGTGAAATTTCTGTTCAAATACCATTTTTAGTAGTTGGATTTTATAGCCTTCGTTACTAAGTTAGAAAGAATCTTACACTTTGGATACAAATAAACTCTGGGGATTATAAGCACATAATCCCAGTCTGTAGATTCCATTTTGATTTTAACAGTATGGTTTATTCTTATTAAATTTTGTTTAGTTGAACTTTTATTTATGAACATTTGATTTAATTGTATTTACCTTGTGATTTCAGTCCTTTGAAATTTATTAAGACCTGTTTTGTTTCTAAGCAGAGTATCTCTCTCAATAAGTGTGCTGTGTTATCATGAGATGAAAGTACACACCTCTCTTGTTGGTCAGAGTATTCTGTGCATGCCACTGAAACCAGGCTAGCTCCAAGCTCTGCTTCAGCCTCTCCTGCACACCATCTCTCCTCCCTACTTTTCCTCCCCAGAACAGAGAGGAATGTTAAAATCTCATTGATCCTGTATTTGTCTACCCTTCAGCTCACATTTGCTAGCTTTTGACTCATGCTGCTTGAAGCTCTAAGTGAATGCACTCTTAAGGATATCCTTTTAATGGTTTGTTGTGATTTCATGACTTTTTAAAATTCATGTGAGTTTTCTGAATCTCGAGACTTACGATATCTGTTGTTAATTCAGCCATCACCCTTCCTTGTGATTAGTACCTTCATGGTATATCTGTCCATATACACTCATCTTCAATGTGTCTCAAGCAAACTGCTGATCTATTTCACATTTTTCCCAAATGACATCTGCTCTTCCCTGGTCTTTTTAACTAACTACTCATATTTTTTTCTCTTTTTTTATGCTTTATTTTGTATTGTAGGGTTCTTAGTTCTTATGTGTTTGGTTGGTTGATTTGGCCTTTGTTTTGGCTTTGGATTTTTTTAGGCCTGGTCTCACTCTGTAGCCCAAGGGAGCCTGGAATTCACTATACAGTGCAGTGTGACCTGGACAACTGCAGTCTTCCAGCTTTGACCTTCCTATTGCTGGATTACCAGTACGAGCCACTATACCCAGCACCAATTAGTACTGGTCAACACTTTATTTTATTTTATGGGTTTTGTTTGTTTGTTTGTTTTTTTACTTTTTAACTATATTGTGTGTGTGTGTGTGTGTGTGTAATAGGTTAAAAATCTTTAAATCTGTTTATTTAGTCACTAAATAAGCATCCCTAATCTCTAATCCAATGAGTGTTTTGTTTTAGACGTTACAATTTTAGGTTTAAAGGTTTCACTTTTAGAGTTTTACTTTTTAATGTTTGTTTCTTTATCGAGATTTCATCTACTTACTCATTATGCCTATGGTGTCTTTAAAATTATTACTATGTTTCTTTGCTTGTTTTTGTTTGTTTTTGAGATGGGATCTTAATATGTGTCTTTTGTTGGCTTGGAATATGCTATGTAAACCAGGATGGCCTCAAACTCACAGAGATTTTCCTGATCCCAAGCTCTGGCTTCATTACAATTCTTAAAGTTTCTTATACCTCCCACCTGAAGCCCTTCCTGCTAATTTCAACATCATCTAATCTTATACCTGAGCCTTCCTGCCTGTGGTTCTGTTTTCTGTCTTCTCAAGCACAGTGTGATCATGATTCTTGCTTCCATCTTCTGGACATCGAAGGATGTGTTGTTGAGAATTAGGATTGATTGTACACTGTTTCTCAACATTTCTTCTGGTAAGCACCTTGTAGCCAATAGGCTTGCTCATTTCAGGTTGGTTAGTCCTAAGGCATGGCCTTTCTATGATCCCAGCCAAACATAAACTTTCCCCTCTGCCTGACTGGAACACTTTGCTTTCATAACTCTGCAGCCTCCTGACTCTTACTCCAGCATTAAGATCCCTTGAAGGAGGAAGCTGGTCTCTGCCAGGATCACACCCTCCCCTCACTCCTGTTTAGCTAAGACAGCACAGAACTCCAGCCATGTCTGGGGTCCTGTCTACATGTGGAGCTTCCTTCTGCCCTCAAACTCCACTTGTCTTAATGGTGCAACCTTTGTTCTTGGCTTAGATCAGATGTAAATATCATTGTGGACTTTGTAGAGTCTGTCTTTCTACTAAAAAAATGATTTCCTCTTTCTCAGACATAGTCTTTGTTCACTATCTGCTACCCAAACTCTGCAAGCAGTCACTTCATATAGTTTGTTTTATTTTAATGATTACAGTGGGGCAAGTCATCAAGTTTGTCATGACCAGTAACATTTCCCACCCTTACTAATGACCCTTCCTCCTGCTCTCTCTAGGCTTGGACTTGGGATGCTGTAACAATGTGCTCATGGGTTCTCTGCTCAAAAAAAAAAAAAAGGAGATAACAGTTCCTCTACAGCTCCCACTCTCCATTCAAAGGGAAGCAACAAGACAAACTGAACAGTTACCACATCCATCCTCTTCTTTACCACAATGATGTCAAGTTATGGCTTTGGCTTTGGAAAGTAAAGGAGGGAAAAAAAATCACTCTATTTTCTCATATGGGTATATTCCTCAGCATGATTTGTCACTGAGTTTCAACTAACCATGACCATTTTTGTTTATTAATACACTGTAAGGTATTGCTTTTAAAGAAAGCACATGTAATTTTTTTCTCCTAAATATTAACCTTTAAGTCTTCTAATCATAATATCATCATCACATGACTTTTTCTTTATATGCCTTAAAATCAAGGATAACACTTTTCTCTTGGTTTTACATCAATGGCAGATGATGAAACACATACACAGTCTGTGTGTGTGTGTGTGTGTGTGTGTGTGTGTGTGTGTGTAAGTGATGGAGCAATGACTCGTGGCTGAGAGCATTTATTGCTCTTGCAAAGGACCCAGGCTCAATTCCCATCACTCACACATTGGGCTACAATCATCCATAACTCAAGTTCCAGGGGATTCAGTACTCTCTTCTGATACCCAAGGACATCTGGCAGACACATGATGTACATACATACAGGCAAAGGAAACTTTCATACACCTAAAATAAAATAAAGAACTCTTAAACACATAGGATATTCAGTTACATTTTACTGTTGTTGACATGGTGGTGATATATTTTAATCTAAGAATATTTAATGGGCTCATAAAATCACACATATTTAAAGTATATCATGTTATGATTTTATAGATGTATACATTGTATAATTATTATAATTAGGTTAATATGCCCATTATCACTCGAAGTTACCATTGTGTGTGTGTATTGTGTGCGTGTGTGCGTGTGTGTGTGTGTGTGTGTGTGTGTGTGTGTGTGTGTTTAAGAGCATAAAATCTATTCTTATTAGGCTGCAAGCATTCAATGCATTACTGTTGCCTACAGTCATAATGCTGCTCATTAGGGAATCAGAACCTTGAACTCTTAGACATGAAAGCTTTATGTTCTTTGACTGGCATCTCCTCACTCACGCCCCAGACTTTTCAGATTGCACATGTAAATGAGGTCATACAGCATATATCTTTTACTACAAAGCCCATAATTTCAACCATGTGACAGCAAATGGCGTGGAGTCCTTCTCTTCCATGCTGAATGACATTCTACTGTGAGAGTACACTACATCTTTGTTCATTCAGCTGTCAGTGAACACTTGAACGTCTGTCTCTAGGCCACAGTGAAGTGAGACCTTTAGTCCTTTGCAGTATAGACAGACCTATGAGAGAGATTGGTATGTCCAGAGCAGTACACTGTTTCAAGTTCTCATTGATACGGCTCAGCATCTGGACTTCACATACACCTTTACCAACACACTATTTTCTTGTCTTGTTTACAGTAGCTGCGCTGTCGGTGTAGTGGGCTGTTCCATTGTGGTACTCCTTCTACTTGCTCTCCCTTAATAACTACTGCCATTAATCACTGTCTGCTCACTAGTCAGTAGAGTACTCTTCTTGGAAATACCCATGCCCTTTGCCTTAAGCATGAACTTTAGATATAAAATAAGTATTTGTCCTGGCTTATCCATGACTCACACAATATGGAGAATATATGTTCACTGAAAAACCTTCTTCATCCAACATTCAGTTTTAACAGCATGCACTCTTTTTGTTTGATAGACATGAAACACACACACACACACACACACACACACACACAGCAACAGCAAAAAGCAAGTACTTGAATGGATCTAAAATAGTCTTTATATATTTCACAGTTTTGCCCTGAAATATATATATATATATAGTTGGGTATATTTTGTGGGTGTTTCGCTGGTGTTCTTGCTTTATTAAAAAAAAATTATAATTTCATTTTGAGATCCTCCAGACAAAATCATTTGAGCTTTCACAGTCTTTGTGCGACGTTATTGGACTCACTTAATGAAATTATAACTCAAGCAAGGTATTTCATTCTGTTGGAGTAAATGAGCTTGTGTGGCAGGGCTCAGGGGGAGCAAAGCCTTCGCTGTGTAGATCCTTAGTGTTTGCTAGAATGAAGGAGGAGCAGGCACTTCATATTAGAGTTATTTATTGTTCTCTTTCTGTGAACACTATATTGGTGCCTGTCCCTACTGGAAACAACAGCTGTTAACAGGCTCTGAGATGAATTTCAATGTGATCTCCCCTGGCCTCGGGAAAGATTGTCTGAAGAGAAAACAGGCTCAGCCTTGGAAGAAAAGAACCAATCCCAACCTGGGTCTGGTTGCCTGAAGGCTAAGGGCTGTTTAAAAAGCACCACTGAGTGTTTTCATGGGTATCTGCCCTTAGATCAAGGTATATGTGCAAATGGGAATACTGGTACGGGCAGGACTCCTCTATAATAACAGGATGAGATCAGAAGCCGTGTTGAACATGGTAACTCCTTTAAAACATCTTGCCCTGAGGTATGGAAGGCAGCAGAGGAGAAGGAAAGGGACCTGCATGGCACAGTCCTTCTTGGCCAAGCCCCAAGCAGCTTAAAAGAAGATCAGAAATACCTCTAACGCAAGTCTGTACCACATCAGACAAGTAATGGTAGCACTTTCCTCCGTGGTCTTTTAAAAACTATGGTCCAGATTCATAAGGAAACGAGAGCTGTGCAGACACGAGGAGAGTCTGCACCGGTGCCTTAAGTCTCTGGCAGGCTTTCTGGAGAATAGGTGTTGTGTGAGCAGAGTGAGCAGATCCCCACAGCTTCTGCAGCATAGTTTGTGGAAACTTCTAAAGTAAGGAACTCTGACTCCTTTAACTACTCATTTTAAAACGTGTTTCACAAGGGGACTTCCCACTCTGGCATGTTGATGGATGCCAGATATGCTAGTCTTTGGGAAGCTGAGGTAGAAGGATAGCAAGTTCAAGGCCAGCCTGGACTACACAGTGAGATGCACATCATCCAGGACAGGAAAGCATGCAGAAAGCCAGTTGTTCCTGGGTCCCTGGAATTCCATTAGTGTCAATGACACTTGACTATCCTGAGGATAGTTCAGGTCCTTTACCTGACCCTGGCCTAGTTCTCCCCTCTAGCACTTCTACTTATATACCCACGAAGTGACAAGACTATAGATCCAGTGTGTGTGTGTGTGTGTGTGTGTGTGTGTGTGTGTGTGCTTGTGTGTGTCTATATATGTATGTGTGTGTTTCTCATTGTCTACTTTTTTATGTCATATCTATAGCTCAAGAGCTCAGAGCAAATATTCCACCAATGGGGGGTGGGGGGTAGGAGAATCCTTGCCTTTATTGGGACAAGTCTCCTAATTCTGGAATTGTGTTGCTGGATTTTGATTATTTTAGGAATTTCTTTATATGGTAGGTGTTAGCTCACTCACCTGTAAGTAGATGAAATGTTATTACCCTGAAGACAACTATTTAAAGTTTTCAGGGACATGAAACAAGGGTAGAAAAGATCCCAAAAATAAGTAACTAAATATATAAAAGAAGAAAAAATGGAAATCATAAGATTTTAAATTGAATAGAGAGAAGAATTTGATAAAAATGCTGTCTGACAAATACAGAAGTGGATGCTCACAATCATTTATAGGGCAGAACGCAGGGTTCCCAATGTAGGAGCTAGAGAGAGTTCCCAAGAGCTGTAGGGGTCTGCAACCCTATAGATGGAACAACAATATGAACTAATCAGAACCCCCAGAGCTCATGTCTCTAGCTGCATATGTATTAGAAGATGGCCTAGTTGGCCATTATTGGGGAAGAAAGGCCCTTGGTCTAGCAATGTTTATATGCCCCAGGACAGGAGAATGCCAGGGCCAAGTAGTGGGAGTGGGAGGGTAGGGGAGCAGGGTGGGGGAGGGTATGGGATAACACTTGAAATGTAAATGAAGAAATTCTCTAATAATAAATAACTAAATAAGAAAAAAATAAAAAATAAAAAAAAATGCTGTCTGAAATTCAATTAAAAAAAAAAAAAGAACCACAATGAAGTGTCTGCAGCCACAATGACACCCACTTCTCCTTTCCAACCTCTTGGTAATAAGAACATAAGAAAGCACTGGGTTTTTCCTGAAACTCAATGTCAAAAGTGCATCCCCTCTTCTTTCTCTTTCCAGACAAAGTCAGCATACTGTCAACCTTCCTCGCTCCTTTCAAGTACCTAAGTCCTGGCACCACAAACACAGAGGATGAAGATAACCTAAGTAAGCAGCCCTTCTCTTCAGAGAGGTACTCCCTGAATGTGTAGGGGGGGATGTCTTTCCCAGTCTTTTTGAAGCCATGGAGGGGGAATGTTGGTCTTGCCAACTCCAGGAGGTCCTGTGTTCACCTCTGTCAGGCCATCATCTCAAGTCCCACCCTTACCCTTACCCATAGTTCCACCCTTACCCATAGTTTCATCCTTACCCATAGTTCCACGCTTACCCATAGTTCCACCCTTACCCATAGTTCCACCCTTACCCATAGTTCCACCCTTACTCATAGTTCCATCCTCATCCATAGTTTCATCTTCATCCATAGTTCCATCCTCACCCATAGTCCCACATTCTCCATACTCTCACAGTTACAGTAAACTATCATTACTCAAAGTGTCCTTACCCAAAGTCTCACCCTCACCTGAAGACCATCTTCACCTGCAGGACCAGATGCACACAGTTGTTTATTCTCACCCATAGCCTATGCCTACATGCAATCCCATCATTACCATGGTGCCAGCATTAGCTGGAATCTACCCTGACCAGCAGCCTAAGCCACCTGTAGGACCAAACTCATGCAGAGCCCTCTCCCAGAGTCTCATGTTCATGAGCCATCTTCCCTTGCAAGCTCTCATCCTTCCAGTTGAAGTTCTGTTCCCATTTGAAATCCCAGCTCCCTCCCATTGCAGCCCCATTTGTATCAGATACCTCCTTCTCACCTACAGCCAGGGTCTGTGGAGTCTCATGCCTGTCCAAAGCCTCATAACTCACCTAGAATCTTATCACCACCAGGAAATCTACCCTTAACTGAAATCCCAGTCTCATCTAACATCCTGCCTTCATATGGAACATTTTTCTTTCCTGGAGCCCCATTCTTATCGTAAGAATAAGAAAATATCAGTAATACATAACCAAGAACCCCAAGGAATGTAAGAAGTAAACTAGTTTTCTTAGACTATTCTCTTTTTTCTTTCCTTCATTCTCTTCTTGTAACTACAGAAAAAAGTTAAAAATGATTGTAGTATCATGGAGTCTCAAGAATAGATTTTACCGTTCTTAAAAAGGAAAAAAAAAGGTCAACTAGGGGTTTTCTATTGAAACATTTCTGGTTATATGAAGTTAGAGAAGAATAGGAGAGCATCATTAAATGTCTGGTGTTGAAGCTGGGTTAGAGAAAGGGGTCATATCCATATCATCTGCTTACATCCATAAGGAGAACTCAGAACAGAAACTAGCAGAGAGAGAAAAGGAAGTCAGAAGAGAAGAGAGACAAGAGACAAAGGAGAGAGAAGAGGAGGAAGAAGAAGAGGGAGGGAGGGGAGAGGTAGGAAAGGAGAAAAGAGGAGGGGAGAGAAGAGAGGAGGAGAGGAGGGGAGAGAAGAGGAGAAGAAAGGAGAGGAGAGGAGAAAGGAGAAAGGAGAGAGAGGAGAGAGGAGAGAGGAGAGGAGAGGAGGGGAGAGGAGAGGAGAAGCTGTGTCAAGTGTGCATGGGACTCCAGGAAAAGCAGATAGAGGTGGTAAGGGGGTGTCCTCTGAGCCCAAAGCCGATAGGAAGCTCTTGGTCTTAAGTTGTTTGTCATGAAGTTGTTTGAATCTGAGTCAAATCTCAACTTCTGAGCGGAGAGTGGGGCCAGGACAGAGAGGGACACATTTCTGTTCCGTGTTGCAAGGAAGCCTTCTCAGGGCATCTTTCCTTGCAATCTCTTGATATATAGTTGTTTATTTTATATCAAAATATTCTTGAAGTGCTCATGGGTCCTCATTATTGATTAGTGGATTCATTTGCTTTGCGTGTGTGTGTGTGTGTGTGTGTGTGTGTGTGTGTGTGAGAGAGAGAGAGAGAGAGAGAGAGAGAGAGAGAGAGACTATGTATGATTATGTATGTGGAAGCCAGAAGATGATACGTCTTCCTCTATTGTTCTGCCATTGATTTTATTTTTGTTTTGTCTTGTGTTGTGTTGTGTTGTGTTGTGTTTTTTTGAGACACTGTCTCTTCACTGAACCTGAAGCTCATGTATCTATCAGGTTATATCTGTCAAGCAGTCTCTGTGATCTGCCTTTGTCTACACCCCAGTGTTAAGGTTAAGGATGCCCGTGGCAGCTCCTGTCTTTAACATAGGCAGTGGAGATCAAAATGCAGGTCCTTGTGTTTTCATAACGAGCATGTTACCCACTACACCATCTTCTCAGAACTCACTTTATCTCTAGATGCTGTTAATTCATTTAGGAAACTATTTTTATGTGTTTGTATTTGGGTATGTATATGTCCATGGTATGAGTAGTATTCATGTTTACCTATGTATGTGTGGCATGACACATACATCTGTGAGAGTGGTGTATATGGTAGATGTACGTCTGCATACATATGTGTAGTGTACGTGAACATATGTGTGGAAGCAAGAGTGGGAAGAGGAATCCACTCTAAGCCCCATGTCTCATGAGCTGCATTCTCTGGATCTGCTGTTCTACCTGCTGCTCTAATGCAAAGACAGTTCATGTCTAACCATTTAGATGGTTTCAACTGTTCAAGAATGCCTCTCAGCAGCTACCTAGATCCTGGCATTCTGGAATTTATAAAAGGTATCACCTAGAGCTGTGAGCTTCTCCATTTCAAGAGGTTGTGCAGAGAGACAGAGAAACATGGTCAGGACACATCCACCACACACACATTTCGGCTTTACATATAGAACATTGGTATATAGGAGCCAATCAGCAGTATTCTGCATATGAACTGGGAGACCCTCATGCAATAGTATGTTTTCAAGACTTGTCTGTCATCGGTATTCTGCCCTGAGAAGGCTTCCTTGCAACATGGAACAGAAATGTGTCCCTCTCTGCCCTGGTCCCACCTTCTGTTCAGAAGTTGAGTTTTTTTTTTCATTTCTTTTTATTTTATTTTATTAGAGAATTTCTTCATTTACATTTCAAGTGTTATCCCAAGAGTTCCCTATACCCTCCCCCCGCCCTGCTCACCTACCCTCCCACTCCCACTACTTGGCCCTGGCATTCCCCTGTCCTGGGGCATATAAACATTGCTAGACCAAGGGTCTTTCTACCCCAATAATGGCCAACTAGGCCATCTTCTAATACATATGCAGCTAGAGACATGAGCTCTGGGGGTTCTAATTAGTTCATATTATTGTTCCATCTATAGGGTTGCAGACCCCTACAGCTCTTGGGAACTCTCTCTAGCTCCTACATTGGGGACCCTGTGTTCTGCCCTATAGATGATTGTGAGCAGAGTTGACTCAGATTCAATGACAAACATCTTGAGACCAAGAGCTTCCTCAGAGGATATCCCCTTACCACCTCTATCTGCTTTTCCCTGAATCCCATGCACACTTGACATGACTTCACAGGTTACTCATGGCAAGCCTTTGAAGAAGGAATCTTCTACCAGCTGCTCAATCTCACAAACTGCCACACCCACATGCAACCAGCAAATGCCAAGTTCCTGGTACCTTGTGCACACCTCAGCCTGAACCTATCTGTCAGGCACCCTAGAGTGCAGGCTATCTCCTCCCCACTGTCTGGAGGAAGAACTGGACTGCTTCCCTTTCTGCTGTTGTTAATCCCTGTCATCTAGGAGGAGCAGCTCTGTTTTTAAAACCAGGGCTGCTTGGCAGCCGAATAACCTTCACCAGGAACAATATTATCTCTTCAAATGTAGCGTGGCGCACTGGATGGCTGGCTCTCCAGAGCCCTCCTGACCCGCAGACATGACAGTGCCATTACCAGTGATGCATACAATCCCAATGATGCCAAGCCATGAAAGGAAGCAAGCCGGGTGTACATAATAACTGGGTAGAAGATTCTGGCCTGCTAGGGAGCCAGCAGAGAAGGAGAAGGCACACAACTAAATCCGCAAACAAGCAAGGCTTCTTAGGGATGATAGCAGTACGATCCCATCTCAGACCAGACTGCCACCTTGTCTAACCACTCCTGAATGTCATCAGCCCCGGTCATCAAACTTAATAAACTGCAAATAACAGAGTTATTTTGGAAAATAAATATGTAGCCAGAGCAATGAGAATATACAATTTTTTCCCTTCCTGTCCAAAATGTAGTTCCTTCGTGCGTTGGACCTTCAGACGTGGCAGCGTTATAATTGCCGACACATTTTGTCAAATGAGATAATGTGCTTATAAGTCTCTGGCGGCGAGTCCAGGTGGGAGAGAAACAGAATGGAAATAATTTCATTTTTCATTTTCCTGTACAGATGCCTTCCTGACTTAGGCATTTTCTTTCCGTGCCTGGTGGTCTTCAAATTGCTTGTGATTGTTCTATTTCTGTTGCTTACGGTATTTCTCTAATGCCCGTCTGAAGTTATTTGCTTGTGATTGTTCTATTTCTGTTGCTTACGGTATTTATCTAATGCCCGTCTGAAGTTAATTGTTTGCTTTATCCCCTCTAATTCCCACAATGGGAAGACTCATGCATGCTACTCCATGAATGGACCATATGGAAGTCAAAGTTCACAGGCGTCTTTTTTTTTTCTATGCTGTCTTAAATAATGAGGCAATTCTCCACTATGCCAAGACAGAAGAGCCATGGGCATATAGGTGGTGGATGTGGTCTCCTTGGGAGTGAGTTTCATCAGGAAAGGTGTTTGGAACCCAAATCAGGAATGTTCTAAGGGGAGTAGGGTTGAGATTATGTGTGTCAGGTGGAGTGAGGGGTAGCTATCTGTCATCCCAGAGTGACTGCATCATTCTACTCCTGTTCCTGGCTCCTCAGCATCCTGAGCTATGTCTGATATGCTCATGAATTTGCACTTGTACATACACATGTATGTGTATTAGTGACAAGATTGCCTTTGGTTTAATTTACTCTCTCATCCAATAAGTACATGCTGATTCAAGCCCGGGGGGGCGGGAGCTTCAGGAATGCTCAGAGAAAGGAATGGTTTACAATGTGCCTGAAAGGGGAAGACCTGCCAGGTATGAAGAACAGAAGAAGGTAGAAAGTCCCCGTGTCCCCTCAGCCCAGGTATGCACACATGCTATCAGAGTAAGAATCCCAGCTCTGCCCTGGGAGTTGACAGTGCAGGAGGAACAGTGTTTACCCTCCACGTTTGCCTGTAGGGTACAGGGATCTCCTCTCTACTCCCCAAGCATGTTCCTTCACAAGCAGCTCATCAAGTCTGTGTTGAAAAGTCAGAGATTTTTTGTTTGATCTCCTGACATTTTGAATCCGTCGATTATTACATGTAACAATTCGGTGCATAAAACCTATTAACTAAATGGTGGGGGGAAAAAGAATATAATTTCCCTGGTCAGAGGAGGTGAGTGGAGCATATTTAATGCCTTCTCTGTGAAGAGGGAAATATGAAGGGGTGATGTCAGAGTTAGAGCTGTGAAGAGCCCACAGGAAAGGATGGCAGTAGTAAGGTACTCACAGGCAGCCTGCACCTAGGTATGAGCTTAGCTGCAAATGGATATGCATATCTGCAGGCAATATTAGAGTGAGGAAGGGTCCTTCAGTCTCCAGCCTTGTCACAAGAGGACTGTTACCAGTGTCTGTGTTGCTCCCACTGACAGAAAGGGACCCTAGAAGAAAAAATAGGGCTTTTATCCACATGGATGGACATACAGGCAGTGCAGTAAGCTCTCATGGGAGTGAACGTTTGCCTTGTCAAGCAGAGAAAGAGACCAGGAATGTGTTTTGTTCTGCTCCTGGGGAGCTGGCGCTGTTCTTTGGTTAACATTTCTGGATTGTCAGATCAATATCTCTCATTCAGCACACCAGAGAAATCAGAAAACGATTAACCCTTCTCTCTGGAATATCCTGGGATTTCTAGGGAAACTGTTGGAAATCACCAACAAATAAAACAGTCATGAAGAAAAGCTGGATACAGATACAAGTAGGAGTCCTGAACTGTTTCCCTGCTGCACTCTAAGTGCTCCTGTGGTGGCAGTTTTATTAAGCCTGATAGATGATAGATAGATAGATAGATAGATAGATAGATAGATAGATAGATAGACAAAGAGATACATAGTGGACAGATAGAGATATTTATATATTCACTTAACTCATCCCCACTTAACTGCTGAAGTAAATGCAAGTAAAATCTTCAGTGTCTTTCATTTAAAGAAATGAAGCCTGCACAGAGTGATCTAAGATCTCAATGTGCCTAAACAAAGGACGAAGGTGTCATGTGATCTCTTGCCTGCTTGATTCTTGACCCTGTGAAGTGGCCACTGATGGGTCCCAGGACAGAACTCAGCCTAAGCTTAGATGGGCTCTAAAGTTCTTGCTGGACACTGAGAATTGGTTATCCAAAGCATGTCATTCCAGAGAGCCGAACTTGTTCTAAGATCAGGACCCACATATGTTCTTTTTAACCAACTGCTACTAATCATTGATTATTAAGGAAGAAGCTCACGGAGGCTGGCAGGTGGTTCATATGGTTCTGCCTTCTTCATGAGCAGAGTCACCCGAGTTTGATATCCAGTACCCATGTGAAAAGTGGGGTGCTGGGATCCCTGTAACCCCAATGTTCAGGAGGCAGAAACTGGGGGATCCATGGCCATCCAGCCTAGGCAACTTGGAAAGTTCCAGGTTCAACTGAAGACCCTATGTCAATTGGAAAGGACATCCAGCATCAACCTTTGGTCTCCACACTTGTGTACATAGCAGGCACATGTATGTACACACACACACACACACACACACACACATTCAGAGAGAGAGAGAGAGAGAGAGAGAGGAATTCATACCCCAGTCTAATAATCAAAGTTTATATGAAGAGCTCTATCTACAACAGTAGCAAGATATTAAGAGTTACAGAAGAGAAGCAAATAAAAAGGATTTCACCATGTGTAGGGCAAAACTGTTGTTTTCTGAGTTCGATTCTCTAAGATACAGCAGAGGTCATCTGATAGGCTAGCCACCATAATCACACTGGCACACTTATTAAATCCCCACATTGCAAGAAATCAATAAGAAATTAGAAGGCTCCAAGCAGGTTTCTAGGCAATCTGATGTGGAGATTTGGGAATTGTTTTGTTTGATCTTTATTTTTTCATTTTGAGTTCCGTTTGGGGAAAATCACATGGTTTAATCTAATGTACACTCTCCGTTCGTTGGCTTGAAATGCCCTAAATGACAGAGTGCATTGCTGTGTGCATACCAGAGCACACAACGATTAACATGAACAGTTGAGATTTAGCACTTGCTATCTAAACGGTAATTATTTTTGCTGAGATCCATAACAAATGAACGTTGCATGGTTATACCTTAGAAAATGCTCAGATTCACACTTCTGAACAAACTAACCTTCCCAGATCCTAATAGCTTTTTAGTAGCAAATTGATATAGTAGTAAGCCCATTTCACAACTCAGAAAATGAAACTGAGAGACTGAGCTCCATTTCAACGCAGAGCCTAGTGCCCCCACATGGAGCATCCGTGAAAGGGCTGTTTGGGCTTCTTTATAAAGATGTGATAGCTATGACCGATGGGCTAGCACTGAGCTAAAGGGAGGTTAGAGTGCATGCTGAAAAGAACATTCTGAAACGTCAGGATACCTCGGGAAGGCACCTGATGTTCAAAGGCATCCTTTGTGATTGTGAAATTGTACTTTCTTCTTCATTATTCTCCAACAACAATGCCATAAACTGAGAGGTGAGGAACACAGTGGCGGTTCTGGCAGGTCTCAACCTGCGTAGCTTTCAGGCTGCAAGAGAGAAGCAGGTCCGCGTGTCAACAACCAGCCAGGCATTCACTGTTTCTGAAGCTGTGGGTTCACTGGAAAATTCACCTGCCGTTTCCACTTGCTTAATGAGAAAAAAAAAAAAAAGAACACATTCACACCTGCCATGGAGCTGAGAGCTCCTAGCCCCTGAGAACATGTGTGAGGTGCTTAGAGAAACGTGGGCACGATTTTGCCTGGCCAGATCAGCCCCGGGACTCATCACACATGGGGTAGACTTGGCTTCATTATATCCAGATGGCCTGGGGAGGGGTGTTAATCTACAAAAGCCAAGAAAATGTCACAATCATTCTGCATCCATAAAATCAACTTACAGCCACTGCATGGATGAGTACAATGTGAGATTCCTAGGGCTGAGTCCCAACCTAGACACTTATCATAGCAGGCAACCTCTGTAAATAATTTCAACTCCTTGAGCCTCAGCTTCCAGCTATCTGCTCATAAAGGGTTCACCATACTAGCCACTAGCTACCTAAGGACTAATGAAGAAGAACTGTAGCAATAGAACTGTACTCAATAGAACACATCAAAGCTGGCAGGGATCGGTGGAAGATGGCAGGCTGTTCACAGGCATAATCCTTGGCTTTGGATAACACATTTTCCGAGTTTAGCATTCCAGAAGCACGTGCCCTGGCAAAGTGCAGCGGGGGGCCTCCATATCATTGTGGCTCTCACACCTGGGGTTTTCTAAGAGAACAACTTTATTAGAGAACAGTTACCCAAGGTAGCTAGTCTTAAATTGTCTTTAAACTCGTCTAGCTCTCACAGTTCTATGCTACCGTTATGTATAGGTAGCTTCCTAGCTGCACGAGAGAAGCAGGTCTATGTGTCAACAACCAGCCAGGCGTTCACTGTCTGTTTTTGAAGCTGTGGGTTCACTGGAAAATTCACCTGCAATTTCCACTTGCTTAAAGAGAAAAAAAAAGAAGAAGAAGAAGAAGAAGAATACATTCACACCTGCCATGGAGCTGAGAGCTCCCAGCCCCTGAGAACATGTTGAGGTGCTTAGAGAAATATGGGCATGATTCCACCTGACCAGATCAGCCCCGGGACTCATATGTATGTTTATACATGTATACATATATACATATATGTGCGCATGTGTAAAAATATGTATACAGATATATCTATGCATGTATATATGTCTATGTGTGTATGTATATATGTGTATACATATGTATATATACACACAAAGTTATAGTTTTGCTAAACTTACTCTATCTTAATTTTTTGCAAAAGCAATAACATGTTGGATCAACAAGATGGATGAGGTGGCAAAGGTACCTGCCACCAAGCCTGATGACCTGAGTTCAATCCTTGGAACCCACATGGTAGAGAGATAAAACTGACTCCTGCAAGTTGTTCTCTGACCTGCCCACACCTGTGCTCTCATCCACCCCCCCCCTCTCTCTCTCTCACACACACACACACACACACACACACACACACACACACACTTTAAAAAAAAAAAAGAAAATGCCTCAGTAGAAATGAAGCCGCTCTTTGTCTTATTTCTTTTCCTTCCTTCCCCCACCTCCTCTTGGAGATGGGGATGTGTCTTTATGATATAACTGCCCTCAGTTCTTTCATATGTCTGATTATATGAGTAATATGTAGCATGTGTATGGTTCAGACATCCATGAATTCTATCCTGCTCAGTGGATTACTTTTGCAAGCCCATTTTGCCATCTAGCATTATGTGGATGAGATTTATTTAGGTTGAAGCACATGGAGCCCACTCGGCTATCACGTTGTCCTATCATTCAGCTGTTGGAGTCGACTGCAACCTAACCAGACCTCTAAATGTGCAAAGCTTTGTATTTCCTAAATTTTCAACTGTAAAAAACAAAATACCACAATGAACATCTTTGTTAATCTCAGTTCTAGGATGTGTTCCTGATGACAGAATTCCTGAGTAGGTAGTGCTTCTTGGTTGTCAGTGGGTGTTGGAAGGAAGGCACTCATTTGCCTATGGGTACTGAGGAGGTAGGGCGTTCTTAGGTGACGACATCACAACTCATACTAATGACCAGAGACTGTGAGAACATGCACAGGACACATGCCTAGCCTGTCTCTTCCTCATGTCTTCTCAAGCCTGACTTTCTTAGACCTGCCAGATGATGCCCTCCAATAGGCAAATGGTCCCCACTGGGCTCCTCTCTTGTATCTTGTGAAAGTCATTACAGCACCTTTTCCAGACCTGGCCTGAGGTGCTGTTGGCAAGGGATCTGGGCACCTGGATTCCCCAGCCTTACAGAGCAATCATTAGCAGTGATGTCTCTCATTAGTGGTGACCTGCCAGAGCTCTGGGTCATGACTAATTTGTTCTCACCTCCAGGTACCAGCAGCGCTGAAGTGAAGGAAAACCGAAATGTGAGCAACCTGGGGACCAGGCCCCTGCCCCCTGGAGACCGGGCCAGAGGCAGCACACCAAGCGTTAAAAGGAAAAGGCCGCTGGAGGAAGGGAATGGGGGACATTTCTGCAAACTCCAGCTGATCTGGAAGAAGCTCTCCTGGTCTATGACACCCAAGAATGCGCTTGTCCAGCTGCATGAGCTGAAGCCTGGTCTGCAGTACCGAATGGTGTCACAGACTGGCCCAGTGCACGCCCCAGTTTTCGCAGTGGCTGTAGAAGTGAATGGGCTCACATTTGAAGGCACGGGGCCCACTAAGAAGAAGGCCAAGATGAGGGCAGCGGAAATGGCCCTGAAGTCCTTTGTGCAGTTCCCCAACGCCTTCCAGGCCCACCTGGCCATGGGCAGTAGTACCAGTCCGTGCACTGACTTCACCTCTGACCAGGCTGACTTCCCAGACACGTTGTTCAAGGAGTTTGAACCATCCTCAAAAAACGAGGACTTCCCAGGCTGTCGTCCCGTTGATAGTGAGTTTCTGTCCTCTGCCTACCGGCGAGGACGGCTGCTCTACCACACCCTCGACCTCATGGGCCAGGCTTTGCCTGACAGGTCCAGGCTGGCTCCGGGGGGCTTGGGTGAGAGGAACCCTGTAGTGGTACTTAATGAGTTACGCTCAGGTCTTCGGTATGTGTGCCTCTCCGAGACAGCCGAGAAGCCCCGAGTCAAGAGCTTTGTCATGGCTGTGTGCGTGGACGGGAGGACGTTCGAAGGCTCTGGACGCAGTAAGAAGCTGGCCAAGGGCCAGGCAGCACAAGCTGCTTTGCAGGCCCTCTTCGATATCCGGCTGCCTGGTCACATACCCAGCAGGAGTAAAAGCAACCTCTTGCCACAGGTGAGACTTCGCAGGTAGCTGCCTGCTAGGTGGAAAGATGGGTGTGAGTTGGGATATTCTTGCTGTGAGAGGGGACCGGGCCTGCTGCTCCCCCCAGTGTGGCTGTGAGCAGAGTGTGGTAAACACTGGCCTTCCTGAAAAGCCCCCTTTCCCAAGCACACAGAGAGAAACTGCCAGGTTTTGTGGATAGCAAAACAAAATATCAAAAAGACAAAGAGATCATCAACACAGGAACTGAGCAGAAGTAAAGAGAGAATCCATGGAGCCAGGCAACTTTTACAATGATGAAATCAACTGCCAGGGAGAAAAGACAACCAGGGTCACAGGAAACAAGTGGAGACAACAGGGTCTCTGTCCCCACCAAGTGGCCTAGGCTGCAGGAAAGGTAGGATTCATTTGCCAGGCCCTCTGGAAACTTAGAAGTAAAAGTTGCTTGGTGATCCTGGCTGAGTTTCTAGTTGGTTACTCTGGGCAAACCAAGATGAGAATTGTCTCATTGGGAGTGACCAGGACCTCCATAACTTTAGTTTCCAACCAGGTGGTAACTTCTGCAGTAAGACACTAGCACAGACCAAGTGTGAAAAATAACTTGCTGGAAGGCAGAGGGAGTTAGGAATGAGAGTTAGGGCCCTGTGGATATGATTCAATTGGTCTTAATGCCTACCGAGCATGCATGAAGCCATAGGTCCAATCCTCAGCACAGCGTGGACCAGGAACAGTGGCACATGTGTATAATCCCGGCACTGGGGAGGCAGAGGCAAGAGGATGGAGTTCAATGTTATCTTCAGTTACATAGTAAATTCAAGGTCAGCCTGGCATGTATGAGGAAGAAGGAAGAGGAAAGGGGGAGAGAGAGAGAAGGAAGGAAGGAAGGAAGGAAGGAAGGAAGGAAGGAAGGAAGGAAGGAAAGAAAAAAGAAAGAAAGAAAGAAAGAAAGAAAGAAAGAAAGAAAGAAAGAAAGAAAGAAAAGATGGGAGGAGAGAGGAAGGAAGGAAGGAAGGAAGGAAGGAAGGAAGGAAGGAAGGAAGGAAGGAAGGGAAAAGGTAAAAAGGAAAGAAGGAAGAAAAAAGGAGAGAGGAAAGAAGGAAGGGAAAGAAGGACCTCTTCTAGTTTTGCCAACACAATAGTGGCTCTGCTTTTATTAATTTTTTTTCTTAATGATACTGGAGTTCAATCCCAAAGCCACTTGCATGTTAGACAAGTGGTCCCCCCCTGAGCTGTACCCTCAGCCCTGTGGGAAGTCCCACACATGTGGAAGAGGTCATATCCTGGAGGCCCATGTGCCTCTCCACCCACCACACCCCACTGGTAACTTGGGATGTGTCTGGAGCAGCAGCCACCCACTCCACACATCCCTGCTGGCCCCTGCATGCCACCTGCCCCAACCCTGACACAGAGTCACCAGGGACCCATCTATGCATAGAAGAGACAAGGGCCCACCAGGTACCCATCCATGCTAAGGGCCCCAGGCTCCCAAGGAGAAGCTCCTGATGCAATAAATACAAAATTCCTTTCATTGCTTTTAAAAAGAAGGCGCAGTTTACCTTCACTTGTTTAAGATGCCTTTGTAGAGCTGCCTGTGTGTCAAGAACTACTCTCGCATCACTTAAGACAACCTTATTCTGCCAAGTTTTATAAGTGCTTATTTATGCAAATTCTCTCTTCTCTTATCATTTTGAGACTTATTTGTAGGTCTCCCTAATGTAGTCAATACAGAAAATTATTTTTATTCATTCTGGGCATCAATCAAGGGAAGAAACACTTTACATAGTTAAAAGGCACTTAGCCCCGTGTGGAATTCATCATAAGCACTTAATAACTACGAATTAGCTACTGCTGTGATCACCACCACCATGACATCATCGCACCTAGAATAGTGGTCCCTTGCTTTGCCTTGGGAGATAAAGAATCTGCAGAAGAATCTGAGCTGTCATCAAAATCCAGCTACTGCTCAGGGGTGTGTGTGAAGCCACGAGGAACATAAAGGGACCCTTAACCTTGAATAATGACTAGGTAGGGCATTCGTTCATTCAGTCATTCATTCCACATTTATCTGACTATAAGCAGACACGGGATAGATGCCACAGCAGATGTTCTTTGTGTATGGGCACATGTATGTATGTGCGTGTGCAGTATGTACATGTGTATGTGTTTGGGTCTGTGTATGTGTGAGTGTTCACATGTGTTGTGCATGCGTGTAGAGGCATGTCAGGGATTAATGTGAGGGACTCTCTCCTATCAGTTTCCACATTATTTTGATTTATGTTTATTTAACTATGGCTATATGTATGGGACATGCACATCACTTCAGTGCTCTCAAGTCCAGAAGAGGGACTCAGGTCCCCTGGACCCGGGGTTATAGGCAGTTGTGAGCCGGCTGATATGAATGCTGGAAGATTATGAATCTCTCTGCAATAGGAGTATCTACTCTTAACTGCTGAGCCATCTCTCCTGCTTCTCCTCCTGAATTTTTTTTGATACAGACTCTCTCACTGAACCTGGAGCTCAACAATTTGGCAAGACGAGCTGGCCAGCATACCCCAGTAATCCTCCTATCCCCACCCCTTTAGGCTTTAGGCACATGCTACCATTCCCTGCTTTTTATGTGGATGCTGATGACCCAAACTCATGCTTGCATAACGTTCACTTTATTGATTCAGCCGTCTTCCTGGCCTGAAATGTCCTGCTTTTTACCAATCTTGGGTGATGGAAAGGATAATCTATAGCTAGTGAGTCCCGGGTGAGGGAGAGTGGGTTTTCCTGCTCTACCTACCTTCTATTCATTTACTTCGCCTCAAGTATTTATTGCATATGCAATAATCACTTTAAGGAGCAGGTGGGAGCAGGTAAACCCTAACCATCATCAGTCCTGACTTTCAGCTTGGGCTCAAATAAATGCATAGCCCCACCAGGGGGAGCGGGGTGGGGGGAAAGGTGCTAGAGAAAGACACAAGAACAATTCCTAGATCCATCCCTGTGCATTTACTAACAAGGAACTCTATGGCCTTGCTTCCTCTCTTTTCTATATCTTTGTCTTTTTTATGTTTCTGACTTCTCCCCATTCTACCTTTCTGCTACCTGGAATCCAACTTGCAGAACAGCCATCGAAGCATCCTACTGCCTGGACTCAGGCTGAGCAGAAGAATGACCTTTTGCTACTTTGTCTGAGAAGGCCCCATGGATGATTGTGGCCATGCTCCTGTTGTTTCTTTACTCTGCCCCAGCCTGTATTTATTGCATTGGGAGCTTCTGGAAGCCTAGGGCCCTTAACATGGATGGGTACCTGGTGGTCCCTTGTCTCTTCTATCTATAGATGGGTCCCTGGTGACTCTGTGTCAGGGTTGGGGCACCTGACACCTTGCAGAAAGGCTGCAGACTGGCCTGTGATTATCTATTAACTAGGACATGACCCCATCTCTCTCTCTCTCTCTCTCTCTCTCTCTCTCTCTCTTTCTCTCTCCTGCTTTCTACCATGTTAAACTGAAGAAAGTCAGTGAGTTCTGGGTGTGATGGCTCCCTTCTTTCATGTTGTCGACTCTGAGCTCACACGACAGAGAAGCCAGGCAGCGCTAGTACTTTGTAATAGTCATTTGACCCCAGAATGCAGCACATCCGTTAAAGCCACGGCCGCTAAATTATTTTTCTCTGACAGTCTGCTAACCACTCCGACTGGATGATGAAGGGCACAGAGCAGCTCGAGGGTTGCGGGCCATTCATCACACACGGCAGGGCAGCCATGCCAGGGGCTCATTATCCTCTTGCCTCAGCCCCCTTGAAAAGTGCACCCTGTAGCTGGGTGGGGGCCACACAACAATAGGAGTCAGGGCTGATGAAATTAAAAGCCTGTCCTAGATAGGGTCTAAGTTCAAGGGGGAAAATGTGAAAATAAACTATTTCAAGGTTCACCATAAGTGCTATTCTGTCTTCATGCTCAGCCTAAACCCTTTCCTTCTAGGAACTGTGTTATCCTGGAAGCACTTCAATACATCACAGGGCCTTTGTCTATAGATCACGCAAGTCCTAGCTAGACAGTGCAGAACCCTTGTCTATGTGTCATGCAAACCTCTGTTTCTACACTATAAGCCCTCATCCATAGATCATAGATATTCCATCTGTATAGATCATAGAAACTCCATGAACAAATTATGAACCCCTATCTACACATCATGGGATCCCCACCTATATATCAAAACCCTTCATCTATAGATCATGAAACTAAAGAGAAACTATTACTTATTAGTTGCAGGATTTTCTGCCATATACACACACCATGAACCCCATCTACAGATCAGATTATCCATATACACATTATAAAACCCCATCAACACATCATGGACCCTTTCCCCTATACTTTGTAGACTAAAACCAATTCATCCTGGACCACCCATCTAACCATCATGGGAAGCTCTCATAAACACTCTATGCCCCTCATCTAGGGATCATAGAATTCTTCACTTATACCTCTCAGATTTCCCTCTTTGTCTCTCATCATGAACGCCATACCCTCATCCTTCTAGCATGTTCTAGCAAACACTTGGTCCTAAATGCATCTTGACTCTAGAGTTTTAGGTCCCTAAAGAGGTCTCCTTTCATAACCCTTGTCTGGCTGTTCTCCTAGTGCTGCAAACCAAACATCTTCACAAAACCTGGGCTTTCAGAACAAAGAGCTTTCCACCTCCCCGAGCAAGGACAATTCTTCAAGAGTCTGCTTTAAGAACCTATAGCAGTGCAATTTCTAGAACTGGAGCACTAACACCAGTATTTAATGTCGTCTGCCCAAATACAGCTCCTCACAGGACAGTCTCAAATCTGCAAGATGGCAGAGACCCACATGTTGTTTCATAGGAAGATGTGGTTTGTCCAATGCTTTGACCAAAGACTAGGATCACAAACAAGGCTTCAAGCCATCCTAGTGGGAGTTCTCTTAATTACATGATAGGCTTTGAAACAAATACTTCATCTGTGCCAGTGCTTAGAAATGCCAGGAAAGCGTGTTTCAGATGGATCGGTTGAGCCTGGTGAGATCACTCATTCAGTAAAGTGATTGACAGGCAAGCAAGAAGGCCTGGATCCATCTCCAGCACCCATCTAACAAGGCAGGCATGTTGGGGTGGCCTTGTAACTCCAGAGTTTGAGAGCCAGAGACAAATGTATCCCCAGACTTGCTAGTCAGTCAGCCTGAATCCATGAGCTCCTGGCCACAGGGAGACTCTCTGTCCCCTGTAGTCTCCAGAAACATGAAGGAAGATGTTCTGGAGATAACATCTGAGGTTATCTCTGCCCTTGACATACATGCCACACACATGCTTCTGCATGAGTGTGTGCATGTATACACACACACACACACATACAAACACACACACAACTCATCTGAGCATCTGCCTGAAAAAAAACCTTAGTGGGTTCTGGAATGAAGCCACAGAATATACAGGGTATATAGGATAGTCCTAAAGAAGTAGAACCTCCTGAACTTGCCCCTGACACCCGCAGAATATGTCTGAATACGTAATGATGGTTGCGGTGCTCACAATCCAAAGCTCCAACTCTGCTGAACTACCTAAAGTGGAGACTCAGCAGGAACAGGGCAGGAGTCCACATCATTCCTGCAGCCTGGGTTTTGAAAGCAAGTTCGATAGCATGCTGCTCACAGCAAATATTTAAGTTGCAGGTGTGAGTTCACCAGACTCTAATTTTCACCATTTCATGTACCTGAGATCTGAGCCTCAGCCACAGTGACAAAAACAAGCATTTATTAATGTCCTTAAGGTGTGGAGCAGCCATAAATGTGTAGGGTTTACTATGTGGATAAGAAAGTGCACAGACCGGGGACTCCATAAACAGCTATTGAAAACGATGACATCTGCTGAGAGATAGCGGGAGGCTTTGTCCAAATCCTTCCTGTTTTGTTTATCTATAGTTGGTACAGGACTCGTATAGGCTAGCATGGCTAATAGTGGGAACTAGAAACAAGAGCCTGGGAATGGATACACATTCATCCCTGGAAGTGCCTTCATGAGAAATGCTAACAACCTCAGGCCCACTTCTCACCTCTAGCATGAAAAGATCTGAGTTCATAAAGCATAAATTCAGCATCAGTGCCTGTACTTTTTCAGCAGTTCTGCTGCTCAAAAACTGGTTAGAAGAAATAATAAAGTACATCCCAGTAAAGCAAGCTAACGAAAAGGTACATTTTCCATATGCTCACAGTATATTCAAAAGGGGAATTAATTGGCTTGTTTGCAGTGTTCTTATTCACCCTTTACCTTTTTTTTTTAATTTATATTTCAATTGGATCGGTATTTGTGGTGTTTTACAAAGGTTTAGTCAAAGCCACTAAAATGTGTGTTTCTTTAAAGTAAGAGAGGAAATACCTTCTAAAGTGACTCCTAACCGTTGCCCAATTTGAACAAGCAGGCCTGTAGGAGGGCCTTGTAGAGAAGACTGTGCCTGAGGCTTCAAGTGTATAAAACTGGCAAAAGCACAGGGTATGACTCAGAAGGATCCTTTTGACAAGAAAGCCCAGGAATCAAACATTTAAAATGAATAGATTTCTTCTCCTGCAATGATGTCCATGTACAAATGCTCATAAGTTGTTGGATAAGTTAGTCACGTAGGAAACCAGAACTTCTTACCCAATAACTTTTGACAGTTCTATTAAGTTATGAATTAAGAGAAAGAGGATGACTGTCCTGAGTCATAGTTCTTCCTCATCTGAAATTCATTTCTGTCCTTAAACGCTGTGGCATTTGTTTGGTTTGTTAGTGCTTGCTTTAAGAACAGCAGAAGAAGGCAGGACACAGTCACAGCTTTGAGTCCAAGTCTTAGTGCTCTCTTAAGAATGGGCTTTGTGTGGGCTGGTGAAATGGCTCAGTAAGGAACGGCACTTACCAAGCAAGGCTGACAACATGTGTTCAAACCTCGGAACTTCTGTAGAGATGAAGGAGAGAAATTAGCAGTTAGCGTGCAAAGTTGTTCTCCATGACGGGTACACAGAACCCTATGCATAATACACACACACATACTATAATAAATAATTTACTTTTCTAAAGAATAAGGATTTATCTCTTAACTTGGGTCATACTGATAAGGCCTTCTGAAAACAAACTCTAAAATCCCGATGCCTTTGACCCTTCTTAGGAAGCTGATTCAAAGGGCACTTCCTAGATTACAGTTTATGTGAAGGTATATTATTTCCCATCAACCTCTCTGGGATGATTCTATTCTCTGAGCAAGGTGAAGTCAGGCTGGGGACCTGGAAATCTGGTCCTCTAGATAGCTGTCCATCCCAGAGAGCCCATTTGCTTCTCTGCACTCATACTCCCCAAACATGAGTGAGCATATTATCAACAAGAAGCAGGATTAGTCGGGCAGCTTCACTACTTTCAACACCTCTGCCTCCTAGATTCCATGGCTACACATACCCTCTTTCGGTTGATGCAGGAGGGTGAGGTGGTCATTTACAAAGAGAAAATGTCCTCTTATACACCTCCTGTCCCTCAGATCACCTCTTCTGCATGTTCTGTCTTCTCAGAAGCAGCAGCTAGAATGATGGTGAGATTTCTTTGCTGCTACATGTGAAAATCAGTTTTGGAAAACATCTGTTGGCCCTGTGAGATGACTCCAAGGGTCAGGGTATTTGTTGTCAAGCCAGGCACCCTGAGTTCAATCCCCAAGAGCCACATGGAGGAAGGAGAGAATTGACTCCTTCAGCTTGTCCTCTGACCGCCACACAAATGATGTAGCAGATGTACATTCATGCTTGCATGCAGACACACCAAAATAAATAAATAAATAAATAAATAAGATGTATACAATTTTTAATAGAACATAGCTTTAATTAGGCATAGAAGACTGTAGATTATTAACTTTTTAAACTCTATACAATATATATATCACCCTTACAATCATGTGTACAATATATATACATTATTCAGTATTATTCAGCATGCCCTATATAATTATATGTTGTGTATTTATACACTCTACATACAACATATACTATACATCATTCACTATGTTCATGAAATATACTGTGCATGGATTCAATAGCTTCTACTTCCTGCTAAAACATGAATTATCAAACTTGAGTACAAATATATATTTAAAAACATAAGCACTGCAGCCTGATAGTCCTACTAAGTTAGGCATTTTAAGCATTGTCTGTGTAACCATGCACCAGTTAAACAGTGTCTACAGGCCACAGTCTGCCAACTGTCTCTTTTCACGGCCATAATTATAGAAGATGATCATGGTAATTGTGACATAGTAGCTAATATTTATGTGGCACATACTCTATAAAGAGTCTAATTTTTTGTTTACATATAATGGCACATTCACCCTCAAATGAAATCTTTGCACTAGACATTAATCATTCTCCCATCTGACAGATGACTGTGCTGAGGCTATTCTGAGGTAAATCAGTCCATAGCCTAGCATGGAAAGTGGAAGGTCAATTACAAAAAAAAGTCCAGCACTTAGCTTCTGTAGAACAATGACCTTGTCCTAAGATACCCATTACTCCCTACCTTCTAATGACTTCCTAGCCTATGAAGGAAACTGAGCACTTATGGTTTAAAAGGAAATCTATGACTTAATAAGTGTAAGTCTAAAGGGATTTACTAGTAGTAGCTTCAGAAGAAAAAGTTATTGTGATCTGACAAGAGGAAAGGGTTGATTGAGTCTGCAAGACTGCAGGGCTTAACCATGTACAAGAAGAGAGGAGACACTGAAGTATAACACACACACACACACACACACACACACACACACACACAAGGGTGTCATTGTCCAGCAGGTTGTTGACTTTGGAATATGTGGAAACCTCACATGCCTACTTGGATAAGAGGAAGCCTGAAGAAAGTCGGAGCTCTCAGCTGCCCTCATGGATGAATTCCCATGAAAAGCCATCCTCCCGGTTCTCCAGGCTTCTGCTGGTGCTTCTGTGGAGCAGTGGGGTGCTGGCAGCTTGCCAAGGGCTCCCATTTGAGAAGGTTGCCTTTGTCAGCTTAAAGTCTACAGCTGCACTAGCGTAGACAGGCTTTCTGGGGAATGGGAAGGCAGCCCCTTCCTTTGGGATTCATTGTTACAACTGAAAAGGGGAGAGACAGCAGAAAGAAGATGGCAAATGGGAGAGTGCCAACATGTAAATGAGCCGGAGAAAGAAAAGACGAAGATCCAGGAGAAAAGAAAGAGATAGTCCCCAGTCACCAGAGCTAGAAGGGGGTGACAAAGAAGACACACAGGGGAGGTGCTAAGGCTGGCTTTGCCTTTCTAGCCCCAGAGGGCATCTAGGGGAGGTCCCACTCCTTTGAGATCTCCCTCCCTCTGCAGAGATGCAGTCAAGACTTTCTGTTTCCTCTCTGGCACAGGGGTGACTTAGGCTACATTCATTTCTGAGCTTCTGTGAACCCCTGGCAGAGGCTAGGGAGGTGGCCTAATGAGAGTCTCGGGTTGGAGCAGAAACTCTACACAGTGCTGCTTGGCCTACTAAGGTTACATGGTAATGGGAAAAGCTCGGAGCAAGGTTCAAGCCTGATGTGGCATCTGGATGCTTTTGCTCTTGCGCTTCACGATCCTTAGCTTCTCTTCCTCATCCTAGCTCTGGTTTCCTGGGCAAACAATGCCCAGATAGAAGTCAGAATATAAGATTTGTGGCTGGGTTAGAGCAGGGGAGTTGAAGAAGAAGGGCAGAAGTCTTCATAGGAATTGAAGAAGAAGGGCAAAAGTCTTCATGGAAATCCAGAGACCAGCAGTAGGGAAAAGGTAGAGAGGCACCACTGGGGAAGACTCTCAGACTGCAAAGCACAGAGCAAACCTAACATCGGCCCACACACCAGGAGCTCCCCTGCAAACTATGGACTCAAAGGTGCTGTAAGAAGGATGGACCCCTGGTCATTCATGTTCAGGAGACAAGGTTCAGGCTAATCCAGGCAGCATGCCTGTCTAGAAAACCTCCCATCCTTCTTGATTACATTTTTTAAAATTATTTCAAAGATGGTTTAGAGGATTTTAGTTATAGTGGGGAAAGGAAATGTTCTCTTCTTTAAAACAAAATTCAGCAGCTTTTCTCACTCTGTCCCACCGTAAAGGAGTGTGTACCCAACACTCTGTAAACCACTGCCAGGGCAGTAGTGTATCCACCCGTGAGATCTTAGGGTCACATGTTCTCAAGCTCCGCCCCCTCCCGCCATCTGTCCAGTTACTCTGAGCCTATTCTATCGCATGCTTAGTGCCCCTGCTATATACACTAGGGATACCCTAAGTGCTTTGCATGGAAATCATCTCAGGAGAGTGATTTTGTACAGGTCAGCAATCATTGGTGAAGTTCTTGCTGGTATTCCAGCATTGAGTGAAGTGTCCAAAGACTTGCCAAGGATCACACTGATAATGGGCACAAGGAGCTTAGAAATAAAGTCCTGGGCCCCTGTCCTATGTGCTGCTCAGCTCCCTCTGGGAAGATGATGCAAGACAAAGCTGTTTGTTCATGTTCAGGAATGTCACTGAGAAGAGTTATTTAGTTGTTCTGAGGCAGACTGCATACACGCATTCACTAGCTATGGAACCTATATCTTCTTAGTTCACAGGACCTCTGTTTCCTGGCCTATGTGATGGGGTGATCATAAGGGTTCCCACACAAGAAATGTCCAGGAGACTCAAGTGGTTGGAACAGAGATTGAACAGCATTTGACATCTGTAGAGATGTCTCTCACTCTTAATCCAGGGTCAGCTACAGATATGCCGCACTCGTGGAGAGGAGACGGAGCAGGTGCTCTGAGAAAATTTAGATGAGCCCTTTTAACCCATTTCTTGGATGAGAGAGAGAAGTGGGACTGTGTGGGAGGTAGGGAGCAGGGACTTGGATGACATTCGGTCACTCCTGAGCCTCAGTCTCCTTGCCTGTAAAATAAAGGGCTGCTTAGCTATGGTTACCCATAAGATTGAGCCTGTCAACATTCTACCATGGATGAGTCCCCACACCCTGCTGAGGTACTGTTGGCAGTATGGCTGCAGGAGAGAACAGAATCATTTTTCTTGAGTGGTACAGCCAGGAGTAAATTGTGAATTCTCCAGAAAATAACCCCATACCCATGTTGATGCAAGCACCCCTAATTAAACTCAATGGCTCTTTAAAAGATGAGAAAGGATGGGATCCTTTGTCTATAGAAGAGAGGATCCAGAGAAAGTAGGAGAGGGATGAGAGTGCATAAAGAGGGGTGGGGATGATCAAAATTCACTGTGTGTGTGCCTGTGTGTGTGTGTGTGTGTGTCTGTGTCTGTGTGTGTGAGTGTGTGTGTCTGTGTAAAATTGTCAACTCATAAATTAAAATATCTTTACATAATAAAAAATAAGGAGTGTAATGGAATGTTTGATTAAAGCTCTCACATTCTAAAAGAAAAAAAAAACCTCAAAAAACAAAACTCTAGTACAAGATGCCCATATGTCAACATGATGTATACAGTATGGGTACAATACGCCTACAGCCAGTATTTGATAACATTTAAAGAGCAACAAACACAGAGGCATTCTCCAGGCTGACAGGCAATCTGCAAAATCTTGCCCCAAACTGGAGTTTGTTTTTCTCACTCCGTGCTGACTTTTATGAAGACCTAGAGTTCTAAACCAAGGAGGAAACTGAGAACACTGGGCGACTGAGAAATAATGGAGATGCCCTGATTATCCTTGCCAGACAGGGGTGGACTGGAACGAGTAGGCTTTGGGAGATCTCCTGTGTGCCACCCCCACCCCACAACCCCACCATGGATTGTTCAGAGGGAGAGGTGCAGATGCAATAGAGCATGTTTTATCTTTTGCGATCGCAGCCTCACCTCACCTGAGGTAAGAGTTCAAGACTGGCTTATTGTAGTTTCTGTTCAAATACACGACACCCTGAAGCTTTTCCGGCATCATTCAGCCACACCTCAGTGGTCCCTCAGAATCTTCCAGAACACTGTGAAGCACAGGGACTCCGACATATTAAGTCCCAAGATACAAATCTTATAATCAACTCCTGTCACTGTCTGTGGTGCATTTTAAATAAGATACGGTGACAATTTCTGTTCCCCCGGGCTGAGGGCTGCCGGTATCTATATGCACAGCTCGGCGAAGTCCTAAGAACTGGAGTGCTATGAGACCCACTCTGGTAGGAAGACAAGAGCTTATTATTCCCAGATCCCAGTGCCACACTCCCTCACCCTCACAAACTTTTCATGTGTCTGTTCATCTCGGAGCCTAATGATGCCTAGACGGTGATAAACTGGAACATGAGTTTCTAACAGTGCCACAATTAAACATTTCTAAAGTGTGTTTCTCTAAATTAATACACTCAGGGGAATTGTGGATTCATCAAGAACTCAAACTTAAAGGCAAACAGACAACGTTCCTCTACAAGCACCAAGTACAAGAGAGATGGTTTTGTAATACACAGTATTTCCCTTGTGGTGACAACTTCAATCAATTTGGTGACAAAAGCCTACATCTGCCTGCCCCAAGGCTCCCCCTCTTTTCAGTTTTGATGACTTCTGTGACATAAAAGGTGCTTAGTAAAATGACTCTCAGGATCCAGGAGTGGAGTCGAGGTTTTATTTGATTATCTAGACTGAGAAAGAATGAACATTGCATAGACTAGCTCCCAGTAGCATCTGTGCATTATTGTGGATTTCAGTGCTCAGAACCAGGATTTGACTACCACAGAACAACCCAAAAGGAAGCAGAGGCTTGCAAAAGGGAAGCCTTTAGCAGTTAGAACTACAGGGTGGGCACCCTAGAGGGTCTTCTACCTCCAACAGTCTCTTTCTCTCACCCACCATTCCCTCACTCTGAGAGAAGCTTTACAAAAAGCGTAGATAGGTTTGATGTCCAGCCTGTTTAAATGTGTTGCAATCTGCGTCTCTTCATACTTCACTCTTCCATTCTTTAAGTGCCTCCCAAACTCTTTCAGAACATTCCAGAGAACAAAGACACCACTGCATTCATCCTGTCTGCCCTTAGAAATTGGGACTCAGCCTCAAACTGTCCTAACAATGAGGACATCACAGAAAACAGTTCAGTCCCTTTCACAGTGGCAGCAAATTCTGTACTGCTTTCTCTTGTGGTGCACGAAGCTTGGAAGCTTTGCCCCTGTCAGTTCCCAAGAGTCTCCAGGGAATAACATGGGAAGAAACAGGTGAGCTGTGGTCAGTGTGATCACTTATATAGACTCAACAGCAGAAAGGCCACAAGTAGCTTAATTTTAAAAAGACTGAGTGTCTTAGTCAGGGTTTGTATTCCTGCAAAACATATCATGACCAAGAAGCAGGTTGGGGAGGAAAGGGTTTATTCAGCTTGCACTTCCACACTGCTGTAAAAGTCACCAAAGGAGGTCAGGGCAGGAACTCACACAGGGCAGGAACTTGGAGGTAGGAGTTGATGCAGAGTCTATAGAGGGGTGCTGTTTACTGGATTGCTTCCCCTGGCTTGCTTAGCCTGCTTTCTTATAGAACCCAGGACTATCAGCCCAGGGATGGCACCACCCACAATGGGCCCTCCCACCTTTGATCACTAATTGAGAAAATGCCTTACAGCTGGATCTCATGGAGCCTTCCTCAAGGGAGGCTCCTTTCTCTGTGATAACTCCAGCTTGGGTCAAGTTGACACATAAAACCAGCCAGTACACTGGGTGAAATCAGTCTTGATTACTTGTTCAATCTTAAATTTTGTTATTTCTCCCAAAGCTTTAATTTGGTGACACATGTGTATACACCCCTACCTCCTCCATACTTTCCTTTAATAATTAACTCATTTTGTAACAGTCAATTCCTGGTCCTGTCTAAAATATACAGAACCTGGTATACTAGTTCATGCCCATTACCCCAGCACTAAAGAAGTTGAGTGAACATGTAAATTTAAGGCCACCTTGAGCTGCATAGTGAGTTGAAGTCAGCCTGACATAGCAAGATTTGAAATATATATATATATATATATATATATATATATATATATATATATATATATATATATATATATGTATATGTATATATATACCACAAAATTTAAAAATAGACAAAAGGAAAAGTATATACCAAACCTCTAAATACAGGAATAAAAAATATCATTTATTTTGCTCTAAAATAACTCAGTTTAGAATGTCCATTGCTTTTTTATATATTTTGAGTCATTGTCTCCAATATTGTCTCCCAGTGTGGGAAATGGCAAACACACCATAAAGGTTATTACCACTGAGAACTGCTGATGAAGACAGGAAGTAATGAGCTAAAATGTTCTTTCTAGTGCCATGGACAATAATAAAACTTTCCCTGACATGGGTAGTCCTCCATGGACTAAGGATGTCACAATTTTTTTTTCTACAAAGAAGTCACATGGTCTTCTGAGGGTAAGTCAACTGTAGGAAATGTCTTTTCCGTGAGGAACCACTCATAATTCATGAGCAGCTAAACCTAAGGAGATGCAAAGGTCATTCTTATTTTATAACAAGAAGAAATATCTAAGGAACCTTTAAACCCTTCCTTTTCCTTGTACAGCTACAAAGTACTCATACATCATAATATAGAAGGATCCGCCTCTCTGCAGTAAGGATATTCATTTAATAAATATTGTGGACGGGTGTTCCCATGATGTATTAGTAATCTTGAAGAAGGATACAAAGATGTGCAAGAAATTCAATCATATCCCTTAGATCCATAAATTATTAATTAAGCACTAGGTATTTAAGACAACGGAAGAAACAAACATAATAAATTTATTAAGCTCACAAAGACCAGTAGAGAAGAGCCATTAAAATAACCCACATTAATGAGCTAGTTGCTATGTTGGGGGAGTTACCACGTTCCTTAAAGGGTTATATCTAATTATTCCAAAGTGAATAAAGATCTAAACGCATTACAAGATCTTATTGTTTAAAACTCTCCTGCTGGGAAATGCATGGTAAACTGACGAATAATTCTGAGATGAATTGGCGCTGGATTTGTGCGGTCTACAAATTTCAATGTTTGCTTGTTGGAGTTTCCTAAAGTCAGGGACATGTTTAGGAATCACTGGGTTTTACAACCAAATTATTTCTGAATAAGAGCTAATTGTGTTTATGTTCGTTGTGAAGATATATAGAAACAGTCTGTGAATGTTCCTATTAACCACCACAGCCAAATGAGAAGGCATATTTAGCACTATTCAAAGCCAAATTCAATGTGAAGGCACTCAGAAGGCAGTTTGTCTGGAATGCAGACGTATCTGTGACTTGCACGTTCTAAACAGACTGAAACAAGCACTGCGCGGAAAAACAATAAGATGATCAGGACATGTGCATTGGCTTTGATGGCTTCTGAAATGTGAGAAAAGTTGCAGAGAATTCCCTACTTAGATTAGAACTTGTTCATTCTCATTTGAGATACATCAAAATGGTTTTCAGATTTCAGAAAAACCAGCAAGTATCCATTGCATCCATCTGTCCCTTCCTCTGTTCATCCACCATCTATCTGTACATCCAGGAAATCATCCATCCTTCCCGTCACCCAACTAACTCCCCTCCTTTCATCCCCTCCCTCCCTCTCTCTGTGTTTCTATCACCTATCTGTCCATCTATTCATTTCACAGATAATTATAATGAGTTATCTTTTCTAGGTTGTATGTTGGACTACCCAGAGACATGCTTAGGATAAAGCCTTGTCCTTAAGAGGTCCTCCCAGTCTTATTAAGAGGTTTCCCATATACATCTCAGTGATGTTCATGATAAATTTTCCTCCTGAGTTAGACTCCTGTCACTATGAGAAAGAGCCTGCAATGATTGACTGATAGGGAATACAAAGGAAGCCATTGGCTCACAGTTTCGGGAGTTTTCACCCATCACCCCTCATCCCGTCATTTGGACCTATATAACACACGAGAACACCGTGACAGAAAACATGCAACAGAGCAAAGTCCTTTACCTCATGTCAGCCAGGGATCAGAAAGAAAAGAGAGAGCCTGGAATTCCAGTATCTCCATCCAGGGCATCCCCCAGTACCCTCACTTCCTTCTACTGGAGCTTTTCTCAAAAGTGCTGTCAGCTGTGGACTAAGGCCTAGCTTATAGGCCTGCAGGAGCCATTTAAGGCCCAAACCACACGACTTGTTTAAAAATACAGATACTGACCCCTTGACATAAACTAAACAAACCAGAGCTTCTTGGGAAATATTAACAAATCCCTTAGTTAAATCTTACTCCTGCTGACATATCAGAATTCAACTCATGGAGGGCTAGAAATTAACACAAGTCATCGCAACACATCCAGCATTACTGTGGTCGAGATGTACTAAGAGTTGGTTTGCCACAGCACCGAGGAAAGGAGACAACCAGAAAGCCTAAAAAGAAGACCCTTTGTCAGCAGTGTCATAGTTAGGTCCCTGACCCAGGCACTTCCCCCAGGAAATCACACACATACTTTAAAAATCTCAACCAGCCCAGGGAGATGGCTTAAGAAGCAAAGGCACCCACTGGCAAGTCCCCTAGTTTGATCCCTGGAACCCACATGGCAGATGAAGGGAACGAATTCCTGTCAGTTGCCCTCTGGTCTCCCCTTACATGCAATGGCACACACACACACACACACACACACACACACACACACACACACACACTAAATAAATAAATAAATAAATAAATAAATAAATAAATAAATAAATAAATAAATACTCCGACATTAAAATATAAAGCTAATGTGGGAAGAAGCTCAATTGGTAAAGTACTTGATAATGCCCTGATTTCAGTGTCCCACTACTATATGAATTTGGCATGATAGTACACACTAGTAATCCCAGCACTCAAGAAGTAGAGGCAGGGGGATCAGTAGTTCAAAATTATCCTTAGCTATATAGCTAGTTCAAGACCAGCTTGCTCACACACAAGGCTCACCCTGTTTCCAGAAAATAAATGGAGGAGCCAATTTAACTTAAACTCTATGCTAATAGATGTGACTTGTGAAAGATAATTCCTTATGAAAGGAAATCTCCATATAACAGGAAAAGATCTCCCACAAAATCTTTTTTTTTAATTTTTTATTAGATATTTTTTCATTTACATTTTAAAGGCTATCCCAAAAGTCCCCTATTCCCTCCCCCCACCCTGCTTCCCTACCTACTCACTACCACTTCTTGGCCCTGGCATTCCCCTGTACTGGGGCATATAAAGTTTGTAAGACCAAGGGGCCTCTCTTCCCAATGATGGTTGACTAGGCCATCTTCTGCCAAATATTCAGCTAAAGACATGAGCTCTGGAGGTACTGATTAGTTCATATTGTTGTTCCACCTATATGATTGCAGAGCCCTTCGGCTCTTGGGTACTTTCTCTAGCTCCTACATTGGGGACCCTGTGTTCCATCCTATAGATGACTGTGAGCATCCACTTCTGTATTTGCCAGGCACTGGCAAAGCCTCATAGGAGACAGCTATATCAGGGTCCTTTCAGCAAAATCTTGCTGCCATATGCAATAGTGTCTGCGTTTGGTGGCTGATTATGGGATGGACCCCAGGGTGGGGCAGTCTCTGGATGGTCCATCCTTTCATATTAGTTCTAATCTTTGTCTCTGTAACTCCTTTCATGGATATTTTATTCCCTATTCTAGGAAGGAATGAAGTATCCACACGTTGGTCTTCCTTCTTGATTTTCTTGTGTTTTGGAAGTTGTATCTTGGGTATTCTAGGTTTCTGGGCTAATATCCACTTATCAGTGAGTGCATATCAAGTGACTTCTTTTGTGATTGGGTTACCTTACTCAGGATGATATCCTCCAGATACATCCATTTGCACAAGAATTTCATAAATTCATTGTTTTTAATAGCTGAGAAGTACTCCATTGTGTAACTCCCACAAAATGTTAAGGAATCATTTAGTAAAGTTATGAGTTTTAACCAAAGTGTGTATATGTGTGTGTTTATAAAATGTGTGCAGATTTTTCAGCTGTAAATAAGATTAAAACAGTCTGTATAGGAGCGTATGCATGTGTCTAAGCAGACATATACATGTAAATGGATTTTTATCTATCCACATCTGTTAACATACACAGGAAGTCGTCCTAGATCACACTAGCATGGAAAGCACATGGTGATGGATCTGTGGAGCTAGTACCTGACACCCAACAATCGGTTCACATGATACCAACACCAATCACAGCCTTGAACCCTTTGATAAAACATTTTCAAATGTATTGAGCCAAAAAGCTGATCTCTCCTCATAGGACATGTCATCAATTAATCCATTCTCTGGATGTAACTAAATGCCTGCTGCCTCCTCAGCTTCTTGTCTGTTTCCCAGTCCCCTGTAGGGAAAGGAAAAGACAGCAGACACCAACACCACTCACAAAGTTCCAGGCATGTTTACTTTCACTCGGTTTTCTGGTCTAACTGTGCAACTTCCTTAATTTGAATGACTTCATGTCTGAGCACTTACATTGTGTAGTTTATTTGTGTGTATTTATAAAAATACTGGAGGGCTCTGTGTCCATTTGCTCTGAGAGAATTTTTTTTTTCAGCCGAGGAATTTCTGTTTTTAGTTTGAGCCATCAGGTCTGGACTGACTGTCAGCTCCTAGGCACTAGAAGTCACTGTCACATTACAGATAGTCTGATGGAGTAAAAGCAGACAGCACAGAGATGAGTTGACAGCTTGCTGCTTTCTACCTGGTTCCACAAACAGATGGGAGCCTGAAGGCAGCAGCTACCTGTTGCAGCACAGCCAACGTCCCCCATTTTCTTTGTTTGACTTTGAAATCTACTGCATCAATGCTGTTGCCTCTTTCCTCTGCGATCTCCTGCTCAGCCCAACCCCCAGCCCTGTTCCCAAATACCTGGGTTTTTTTCTTGGTGAAAATTTCCATCTTACACCACACACACACACACACACACACACACACACACACCCTACATATACATATGCAAATAAAATGTACATTGTATTCCATGTAGTCACATATACCCACACCACACAAGCATTTTACTTATTTCAAGAACTGTGTTTTATTATAAAGATATGCAGGATGTATAAGAAAAATTATGTTTGGGGGCAAAAAAATAATCACCCTCAAATTACACTGGGCTTGCCAATAAAGCAAGCTGGTTAAGATGTAGAACAACAGTATCAACCAATCAGACCCCCCCCCCAAACCTCCCAGGGATTAATCCACCAACCAAAGAGTACACATGGGGGGACCCATGGCTCTAACTGCACATGTAGTAGAGGATGGCTTTATCTAGCATCAATGAGAAGGGAGCCCCTTGGTACTGTGGAAGCTCAATGCCCCAATGTAGGGGATGCTAGGGTGCTGAGGTGGGAGTGGGTGGGTGACAGACCACCCTCATAGAGGCAAAGGGGAGAGGGGATGGGATAGGGGTTTTGTAGAGGGGAAACTGGGAAGAGGGATAACATGTGAAATGTAGCCGGGCGGTGGTGGCGCACACCTTTAATCCCAGCACTTGGGAGGCAGAGGCAGGCATATTTCTGAGTTCGAAGCCAGCCTGGTCTACAGAGTGAGTTCCAGGACAGCCAGGGCTACACAGAGAAACCCTGTCTCAAAAAAACAAAACAAACAAACAAACAAAAAACCCAAACATTTGAAATGTAAATAAAATAACCAATTTAAAAAAAAAAAAAAAAAAAAAAAAAAAGACCATGACTTGTAAGTCCAGCTGTCTGAGCCTAGATCTTAGCTCCACCCCATAATGTGATCTATGTGATTTGGAACATTCTGTCTAAAAACTTTGTGCTATAAATGTGGGACATCTTAGGGCACGGTGAGGAGAAATGAACAGTGCCTGGAACCCTTTGAGATCCCAGACCAACCCCAACAAAGCTTCAGTTGGTACCCAAAGTTTGCATAACATGTGACAATCTCAAACCAAGCAATTATGGTGGCATCAAAGTGAATTAAAACTAAGAGAAAAGCTAGTAAAAATTGAGTAAACTCAGCTAAGTCTGGAGTCTGGGGCACTTCTAATGATCTTGGCAATTGAATGAGAAACAGAGCAAGCACTTTTCCTTAATGAGCTTGGGGACTTACGTGCAGACATGGCCACTCACAATTGGAGTTGCAAATAGATAACAGAAGGCAGGGAAGAGGCCAAGGATGTGGCTGTTTCCAGTTGAGGCTCCTTGCCCACCCAATGTGCTGGAGTAGACAAAAGTAACTGTTCTGGTGCATGGTGTAGGCTCTCTCTCGCTCTCTCTCTCTCTCTCTCTTTCTCTCATCTACTCTTTGAATGCAATCAAATTCCAACATTATTTTGACTTTTAATAAATTAGTCTCTTGTGTTAATCAAGCCACATGCAGCTTTAGGAATTTTGCCTCAAATAAATAGATGCACACTGTCCAAATAGACCTACTTAGTAGTATGGCTGTATCAAACAGATGCAGTTAGGGAACCAAAATGATTTTTAAAGCTGGCAAACAGGAGGATGGTGGCAGGAGGCATGGTAGATGATGTCAGATACTCCCTACTTTACCTCCATTTCTCTCAAGGGGGTAAATGCCAGCCCAGCGTGATCATGAAATCCTTTGTCTCAAAATGTTAAAGTTATGCCAGTCTTTGTGGAAATTATTTTTATTGAAAAAAATAAAGACATTTGATGCCTATTATGAGAGAGAGAGAGAGAGAGAGAGAGAGAGAGAGCCTGCACTCATGTACAAAGGATAAGTTGCTTTTAGAAGATTCTCTCCTACCATGTGGATTGTTTTAGTTAGGGTTTCTCTGCTGTGAACAGACACCATGACCAAGGCTACACTTATAAGTACAACATTTAAGTGGGGCTGGCTTACAGGTTCAGAGGTTCAGTCCATTATCATCAACACAGGAACATGGCAGCAACCAGGCAGGCATGCACAGGCAGAACTGAGAGTTCTACATCTTCATCTGAAGGCTGCTAGGATGAAGGTGTGAAGCCCACACCCACAGTGACGCACCTACTCCAACACTCCAACAAGACCACGCCTCCTAATAGTGCCACTCCCTGAGCCAAGCATGTACAAACCTTCACATGAATACAGTGGATTGAACTCAGATTATCAGGCCTATCAATAGATGCCTCTACCCAACCAAGCCATCACATCAAGCTGAAGGTTGTATTGTATGTATGTATGTATGTATGTATGTATGTATGTATGTATGTATGTATGTATTTAATTTTTTTCACACTCCAGATTTTATTCCCTCCCACCCCCGGTCTTCTTAACAAGTAACATATTATTTTGTATTTAACCATTATACAATATCCATTTTTATTTTTACTTTTTTGATATTTTTCTTTTTTTAACTTTAAATTCCAGATTTTATTACCCTCCTACTATTCCATATCCCATACATTCTCCTGCCTCCCCCCACCCCCGTCTCCAGGAGGATGACTCCATCCCATACCCCACCAGACCTCTAAACACCCCGGGGTCTCCAGTCTCTTGAGGATTAGGTGCATCATCTTCCCTGACTAAACCCAGACCCTGCAGTCTTCTGCTGTATGTGTGTTGGGGGCCTCATATCAGCTGGTGTATTCTGCCTGTTTGGTGGTCCACTGATTGAGAGATCTCAGGGGTCCAGATTAATTGAGACTGCTGGTCCTCTTACCAGGTCGCCCTCCTTCTCAGCTTCTTCCAGCTTTCCTCTAATTCAACCACAGGAGTCAGCAGCTTCTGTCTATTGGTTGGGTGTAAATATCTGCATCTGACTCTTTCAGCTGCTTGTTAGGTCTTTCAGAGGGCAGTCATGATAGGTCCCTATTTGTGAGCACTCCATAGCCTCTGCAACAGTGTCAGGTCTTGGGGCCTCCTCTTGACCTGGATCCCACTTTGGGCTTGTTGCTGGACCTTCTTTTCCTCAGGCTCCTCTCCATTTCCACCCCTGCAGTTATTTCAGACATGATCAATTAAGTGTCAGAGTTTTGACTGTGGAATGGCCCCATTCCTCACTTGATGTTCTGTCTTTCTGCTGGAGGTGGGCTCTACAAGTTCCCTCTCCCTAATGTACAGTGCTGGGAGAGACTGTCCCCAAGTATCTTAGTTAGGATTTTACTACTGTGAACAGACACCAAGACCAAGGCTACACTTATAAGTACATTTAAGTGGGGCTGGCTTGCAGGTTCAGAGGTTCAGTCCATTATCAAGGCAGGAACATGGTAGCATCCAGGCAGGCATGGTACCGACAGAGCTGAGAGTTCTACATTTTCATCTGAAGGCTGCTAGGAAAATACTGACTTCCAGTCAGCTAGAATGAGGTCTTAAAGCCCACACTCACAGTGACACACCTGCTCCAACAAGGCCACACCTCCTAATAGTGCCACTCTCTGGGGCAAGCATATACAAATCATCACACCAAATCACCAAGTATAGAGAAGAAATGAAGCTTTCATTTGAGGCAAGAATTGGAGAGCAATTAATAAAATATTGAGACCAGCCATCCAAAAGTACCCTCATTCTCCAAAGCAAGTAGACAGAGTACAAAGTGCATTCGGAAACTAATGGGGCAGAAACCACAACCAGGAAAACCTGAGACGGATTGTGGCTAATAGAAACAGCACAGGAACTTTTATGTAAAATACCAATGCCTTGGAGATTGTTACAGTAACAGGGCCAGCCAACTACCTCACCATGTAGACAATTGCTTTACAATTTTTAAACATTCTGTTTCCAGTCTGCAAGATGTTGAGCAAGTGATAAATTTTAATAGATTTAATTATTTAACCTCTTATGGATCACTGAAACAAATTTAGTAGCAGAGGTTTTTCCTATTATTTTATTCACACTTTCATTATTGCTACCGCCTAGATTTCCATTTAGAAATAAATAGTCTGACAATTTTTACATCTCAACTGGCAGCAGGCACAAAATAGGAGACAGCTGCCAAGAAGCTCTCTGCCACACTGGAATGTATCACCGAATTTTGTTAAATCCTTTATCTACATAGCTGCCACAGTCTGCACGTGTTAGCGTGTGAACTTTGTATTGAATCAGAGCAACGTGTCTGAACTAGATGGATCATAAATTAGCAAGTGACAAACTTCAGGAGCCCCGTTCCTCTTGCTCTGCTTCTTGATAAGCAAAGTGAAATAAGAGTTTGACATGCCAAAGTGCTGGAGGGTGATTTTGACACAGGCATAATCCTGTGGAAAGCAACAAGACATTTCTCTCTGCTTGATCAACAGTCCAGTGAGGGCTATGCTCTGTACTAAGAATAACTGCAATAAGAATAGATGATGGTGGTGGTGGTGGTGAATAATGAAATATTAAGAATATTTATATGCTTCAACAAAAAATATTTTGTAGGGCTTTAATTAATCTGGGGTCTCCAGAAAGTTAGAGCCAATATAAAATGTAGACATAGTAAATAGATAGGTGGATGACAGGTGATAGATAGATAGATAGATAGATAGATAGATAGATAGATAGATAGATAGATAGATGATAGATGGGTGATAGATAGTAGATTGCTAAGTAGATAGATGATAGATAGATAGATAGATAGATAGATAGATAGATAGATAGATAGATAGATAGATAGAACATAGATAGATGCTAAGTAATAAATGATAGACTTAAAGATAGTAAGTAATAGATAAATGATAAACATATATAGATAGATAATATATTTATAGATATATGATAAAAGATGGGTGATAGATTTATAGATAAATAACAGATAGATGAAAGACAGGCAAGAGATAATTGATAAACTCATCTCACAGGATGAAAGTTCCATGTTAGTTTTCTACAAGCTGAAGAGCTGGAGAAGATGGCAGAGATACTCAGCCCACGAATCCGGAAGCCTCAGATCTACCTGAGAGTATATCCTCCAGACCAGGACCCAAGGCTCCAGAGCTTCTAGAGGCCTCTGGGCCAAGACCAATGAGCCTTTAGTGTGAAGCTTAAGGACAACCGTGGGAGGAAATATGTCTGTTCTTCCATCCGCTCCCCTGATCTGCCCAGTCCTCTAGCTGAAGGATAGTACTGTCAATGTTCAAGATGTCTTCCCATATCCATTTCCTGACCTGTGGTCCAGTCTTTGCTGGAAATGTCCTCAAAGATAATACTTTATGAGTTCTCTGCATATCCCTCCATGCAGTCAACTTGACATTTGAAAGTGGATACCACAGGATTGAGCTGAATAACTGAACGTTCCACAGTATAGACTGTTCATTTCCTTGCACTGGATTGAGAGTATGATTTCCTAATATGCAGCCATTTGTGAGACATCCTCTGACTTACAATCTTCTTACCTCTGCCTTCCAAATGCTGAGATTTCAGGCTTTGCATGCCCAGATGCTAACACAACTTCAAATTCTACTTTTCCACCCTTTTCTTTGAGTCTCATGGCATTTTTCAGGAATGATCCTTTTCATCCTGTTGCCCTTCATTTACTTAAAGGCAGGGATCCTGGGGATGTCCCTTCAAACCCTGATGTTGGTTATGGGCTGCCATGAAGATTTATCTCAACATCTACATGAACTCCTCGCACATGTAGAAACCATTTCAGCCTCCCAAGATCCTATGATGCCTTACTCTATCCAAATATGACACCTTGATGTAGGCACACACTCTTCCTGGGAAAATGATTGTAAGACTTCCTCACTTATCTCATTTCCATCAGTGTAACCTCCCTGAAACCTCTACTTCCTAACGCTGCTGGAGAAATCCTTCTACATCCTGGATCTCACCCACTCGGTTTTTTCAGTGTTTCCCCATGACTTATACAACTGAGCCTCTTTCCCTGAATGCAAAGCCCCTTATGATCAGAGCAAAGTATCTGAATTCAACCAATCATACTCTACTACACTACTGCAGAATAACTGTTAGTAGGGTTTTCCTTTATTGTAACAAAATATCTGAGTCAATTTATTTGTTTCCAGTCCGTGAGATACTGCTTCCAAAGATAGCTTTGGATCTCTGACGAAATAGTGCATCAAGGCAGCATGTAGAAGAACCAAATTGTTCACCTCATGAACATGAGAAGAAAGAAGGGAAGGGTTTCTCATGAGGCTGTTCTTCCTAAATGTCCCACAATCTAGCAATCATACTACTCTGACTACTAGACCTCTAATATACGGATGTTGGGGTACACTTAAGCAAAGCATAGCAATAACGATCCTCTTCAGTGTGATGTTGCTTGGCTACAGCTGCCATTACAAAGTCAATTTCTTCTTCCTGAGGTATTGTCCTCTGCTTCTGTGGTCCAGCTGCCTCCTCTGTATATCAGTGCTTAAGTATTTTCTTCTGCACCATGACTCCCTGCCATCCCTTTGTTATCCCATCTCCAGGCTAGTCAGCTATCCTTCTTCTGTGCTTCTGTAATACTGGCAATAACTGTAGCTATCGGGTGTGTATTTCTATCATCTCACTCCCCACAGTGTCACTATTACCATCCTCCTGTTTATCTCTTCCCACTAGAAGAAGAAGAAGAACTATAGCTAATTTCTCTCCATTTCCATGTCTGTCAAAGTTCTAAGCATATAAAAATATCCAACAAATGTTCTTTGGAGGTGCTTAGCATGGTTGAGCCCTCGCTTGTTTCTATGTTCATTATTCCCCTCCTCTTCTACCTTATTCCCTTGTAAGGAGAGTTAAGCGCACATGTGAAATGCATAGTAAGGTTATTTCCTCCAGTCCATAAAAAAATAATTGAAAGTAGTTTGAGCATATTCTTACTCGGGGACAATGTCTTGTCTACAACTTAAGTCATATTGTTTTGCCAATGTTCAGGGGGTGGTTTGAGACATTGAAGGAAATCAGTTTTACTCCTTAAATGGTTCTCATTTGGAACCATTGAATAACAGTGACTGTTGTGTTTTATAAAAAGATAAGAAGAGAAGTAATGTGTTTGGTGGATGTGCAGTCCGGTGTGGGGGAAAGGAGTGCCTCCGCTGGCCCATGCTGAGGCATCCCTTTCCCCTAAGAAACCAGCCAAACAAAAGTACAGTATAGAATAGAGTTCATTCAGGGCATGGGGAGGGAAGTTGAGAGAGTAGTAGAAATAGAGAAAGGCAGAGAAAGAGTAGAAGCTAGCCAAGAGAAAGGGAGAGGAGAAGGGGAGAGGAATGGGGAGGGGGAGCAGGGTCAAGGGAACAGAGCAGGAACAAGAGTGAACGTGAGGAGGGGACAAGCAGCCCCTCTTATAGTGAGTCAAGCACACCTGGCTGTTGCCAGGTAACTGTGGGGCAGAGCCTAGACAAAATGCCAAAAGTGACATTTACTGAATAAAGTATCTAAACTTCTCTTCAAGAACAGTCATTCCTTCCATCATAATAATTAATGAGCTGATGTCTGTTTAGTCTCTTTATACTGAGAATCTAAAAGTGTGTGCTTAAGTCCATAAAAATGAGTTTTCTATATGTTCAACCTTATATAACAGAACACCAAAGTATCTGAGTTTACCAAATGGAAACGTTCAAAATCAACTTTTCAATATTAAATTGTCTTAATACCCACCTGTTGTTTTAACATTTATTGCCATCTCTTTCCTAATAATTTCACAATAGAGGTGCATGTACCATATGAACCACTGCTGGCTGGCCCTACTGCCCAATCATGCAAGAAGCTTGTTCAGCCAGCACCTTGGTTTCTCTGCTCAGCTATTTATATTTATAGCTTTGAGATTAGCCCATAATTTGTATATGTGATGCTTATGCATGTGAATATTTAAAATGTATTTTAATGGTCATAAATGAGCATAGTAGCTTTTAAAAATGACTAAAATTCCAGGCACCTTTTATCCAGTATCCCTCAATAATTACATCCAGAAAAACTCTAGCACATTTCAACATATACTTTACCACAGACATAAATAAATTATATCCTTCTTGTTCAGACTTCCCACTATAATTCACATATATACATGGGTACATGTATATGTACATATATGTATGCACATGTGTGCACATGTGTGCACATGTGTACATGAGAACATGAACATGTGTTCCACTATCACTCAATACCCAGAACACCCCTGTCCACAAAGTCCTTTAAGCATCCTCCTATGGCCAAACCCACCTCTATCCCCTCACTTTCTGTCTTTAGCCTCCAGTAGCCACTAGGTTTCCCATTTCATGAATACTAAACAAAAACATAAAATCTTAAGACCTTTTCCCTCAACATAATACTCTGGAGATTCGTTTGTGTTATTGAGTGTGTTCATAGCTCATCCTTTTTTACCGCTGAGTAGCATTCCATGGCACAGATGTCTCATAATTTGTTTAACTAATTGGAAAACATCTGGGTTGATTCATGCCTTAGGCTATCACGAGTGTAACTTCTGCGAACACTGGAATATAATTTGTATGGGATCACAAACTTCCATTTCCTTAAGATTAAATTCTCAAGGGTATATTTGCTAGGTCTTAAGTCTCTAACAGGTTTGATAATGATTTAGTAGTAATAGTTTAATGATAAACTGCCAAGCTACATTCCCGTGTGGTTGCATCGTCTCCGCCCCCCCCACCTTCCCCCCAGTGACTTTCATGCAGAAGATTCAAATAGTAAACATGTCAGTTTTCTCTAAATCTACCTAGAGTTGAGCATAACTCTTATTAATTTTTCTTATTATTTTCTCTCTTTAGTAATGGATGTAGAAATGATATACTGATTCTTCTTAGATGGAGTGTACCCAGCAAACTGCTTGTCTGACGGACCTCCTTTGTCATTCTACACTTAGAAGACTACACTCAGTGATGCTGTCATTGGCTCTTAAGACTCCTTATCTCCCTTCATTAAATGCTTCTAAACATGTAGGTGTTTCAAATTCCCCAGTTTATCTCATACAATATTTCACCATCATCCTTCACTACTGGTGTAGTGGATCACTCCTTCTTGCTCATCATTTACGACCCTAGTATAGTTCCCTAGACTAATTAGATTATCCATTGTATGATCTAACCCCCCCCCACAAATGCAGTAAGTCATCAAGAAAACCCAGCTGAAATAAATACATATATTTTTATAAATTCTCCCTATGTAATATAGTATATATTAATACAAAATATATTATAATGTGTATATACTGTATTTGTAGTATATAGTGTGTGTGCACATGTGTGCACCTTTATGTGCATGCGTGTGTGTGTGTGTGTGTGTGTGTGTGTGTGTGTGTCAGCGTCTCATGCGCTCCAGCACTTGGTCCCTAGGTTTTGGCATGATGTAGGAAGAAGGAGCATCACTGGAGGAGGAGCCTTAAGCCCAGCCCCACGCTCTGTCCATGCTCAGCTCTGCCTTCAGAGGCAACATGACCCACTGACTCACATTCCTGTTCTTGTGCTTTTCTCACCATCACAGGCCTTGCACTATAAAACCAAATAAGTTCCTCCCTCTTTGTTTTATTTTTTTAAATTAGCGTGAAAGGTATTAGAAATCATTATACAAATTTTGAACCAAATGTGTTTTTGTGGTTGGCCCTTCCTTTAAGTTTCTTCTCAGGCTCGCAGCCATGAAAAAAAATAGCTAATATTATATGTAGTATATGATTATATATTATAGAGCATAGCATTATATATTCCATGAGAAAAAACTAATATTACTTGTAATGTATGGTTATAGATTATATGGCATAGCATTATATATCCCATGAGAAAAAACTAATATTACTTGTAATATATGGTTATAGATTATATGGCATAGCATTATATATCCCATGAGAAAAATAACTAATATTATATGTAGTATATGATTACAGATTATATGGCATAGCAAATATTTTAGAGAGATCCGCTCAAATTTTGTATATTATTGGAAAAGTATCATAAATCATATACATAGACACAGACAGACAGAAATGGAAAGAGAGACAAGAGTAGAACAGAAAGTTAGAGCAGGGAGAGACAGACACAGAGAGAGAATGCAGAATCTGGATTCAGCCTAAAGTCCATCTGACTCTGAGCCTAGCTGTTCCTTCTACATGATAATGAGTGAAAGGCAGCGATAAGAGAGTTGGTGACATAGACAGGAAGTGGTTTGGCGTCTTCTCTGCCAACAGAGAGTGGGATTTAGAGCCAACCACAAGAAATCAAGTTTATGACTGTCCTTAATTACCGCCCTCCCTCTCCTCACCTCTCACCAAGCTTCAAAGACTTTCATTACAAAGACAGCAAGGAGTGTCGAGGCCAGCACTTTTCTCTAGTACTGAGTTATTTAGAAATCTCACCAGGGACTAATTTATGCCTCCTGGGCCCAATGCTTGGGTTACTCTGAGGAGATAGGAGACAGTCAGGGGAAAACAGCAGACGAATTCTCTTCAACTCTACTGCAGGCCTTGGCCTCATTCTAGGAGTCCAAAGCACGCTATTAAGCCTCTGTCCTGTTACTGTATCTCCTGTCCTTTCTGTCTCTCTCTCTTCCCAGTAGCTGCTGGATACAGATGCCCCTAGGCGGGAACTGAGTACATAAATCTATTATCTATTTTGTTCCAAGTTAGAATGTGGAGTGGCCATTTCTATGCCAGTGGTCCTTATAGCTGGGAGGTTTTCTTTCAGTCATAATGAGAAGCTGTGCTTAAGATAGGGGTGGTATTTAAAATAGTAGCATTAGCCCATATCTAAGAACATTAGGAAGTATGATAGTCTTTAGTTACAATGTGATTTTTCTTTTTCCAAATAGTACAGCTTCAGGAACTGTAGAGTTTGCCTGGTTGGTAGTCAAGAGTACTGTGAATCTTCAAGACTGAAGTCTGGATCCTAGCACCCATGTAGCAAACTGGACACCCCACATAAGCCTTGTAATCCCAAACCTGAGTTAGTAAAATATAGAAGGATCACAGGAGCTCTCTGTCTTCCAACCTTGTGAAGAAAACACAAGTCTCGGGTTCAAGAAGAGACCTTGCCTCAGAGGAGTACGCACAGTGTCAGGACACCTAGAACTTCCTCTGGTCTCTCTACACATGTACTGGCACATCCATGTGCCAGTACACTCAGACACATACACAAACGAAATACATAAGCTTAATACCCTTCTTTCCAAGTGCAGATTTGGATAATGTATTCTTTGAAATAAAGAAGACCCCCCACGGGGCTCACTCACTGTCAATCAGACTCCAACCTTAAGTAAGGAAGAATGATTTGGGTGGAGGGAGGTTAGGATGTTGTGAAGCTGCCCCTGCGTGCGAGCAAACAGAGGATGGAATTTATATGTTATCATACAAGAAGACCTATCAAGAGCCAACAGGATAGATTGCTGTTCCAAATTATGTCTATGGGTTTTTAACTATGCAGTCATATGGTACATCGGCCTGACAGATGGAAGTGGAAATGAAACCTGTTGTTGCAGAAATGGGAACTTTGCATGTTTTATTGTAATCAGAGCATTTGAGGGTAAAATATGTTCCTGATGAGGAACCAGTTCCAATGATCCTAAATGGGCCATGGGTCCATTCTGGATCCATTCAGTACAGTTAATGTTTACAACACAGTATTTCACACCCTTGTGGTCTATCCTCCAGAATGTTTTATTACAGTCTTTAAGAAATGGAAAGCAATGTTTTATCATTTGCCTGCTGGGCCATCTCTGCTGTTATAGTTTCTTCTTAAGGAATGCTTTTATCATCTGCCCTCTGTTTTGTAGTTCACCAGTATCACTTTCTCCTACTAAGGAAACAAGAGGCTCCAATAAACAGAACACAAATCTCGTAGTGGCTGTTATCTGGCACAGGGACAGTTAAAAAGTCAACTCCAAAATGACCAAATAACTCTTTGTGAAAACTCCCTCTTCACAGATCATTGTTCAATAGTTTATAGCATGACTAAGAGCTGCCTGGTACATCACCATCTGGCTGTTCTTAGCCTGAGAGAGAACATTTGCCCTTCACCAAGGAAACACATGAAGAGATGAGACTGTGTTATCACCTGAGCTCAGAAGCCGGCTCACCTAAAAGTGTGTGTTTTGTCTACATGATGTAATCAGAGGAACGCTGGGTACCACACCCTAAGTATGATGGTTTTAAGATTCAAATACTTCCTAAAGACCCACTCTGCTGAGTTAGAACAGTGTTTCTGGATGTGATATCTGTAATTTCAACACTTTGGAAGCTAATAAGGAAGAATGGATTAAGTTTGAAGCCAGTTTAAACTATGTAGCAAGTACTGGGTCATCTAAGAAAATGTAGAAAGAACTTTTTTTTTTAAGTCTGAGGATTGCTCTCAGCAGCAAGTCCATGAACCCCTGGCACTGCAAGAAGCACTGAAGGATCCTACAATAAGCAATTGAACTTCAGTATACAGGTTCTGTTTAGATAGGAGGGATTAAGCAACTAGAAACCACTTTGGGTCCAAGAAGTGTTGAAGACAACTTGAAGATTCTGGAAGGAAGAAAGGAAATGGGTGAAAAGAGGTGGCTGGAGACAAAAGCATACATTTAGCATAAACCTCATAATCTGTGTGATGTGCAGACACAGCAGGTGGGCTGTTCCTTGTGCAGAAACTTAGTGGAGCTGGGGGGATGGCCCAGTTGGTAAAGTGACCTTCATAAGGACATGCGTTAAGCTCTCATCCCAAAAAAAATCTAGCCAAGTTGGTGAGACACTATCTCAAATTACATGGTGGAAAGTGACTGAGGAAGAAATTCAAAATTCATCACCAACCTACAAACTGATGCACATATGTATGCATTCACAAATGCATACATTCATACATACATACATACATACATACATACATACATACATACATAGATACATACATAGAAATGTGTGAACACATACAACATATCGAAAGGAAATATGCTAGTAAGGGAACATGAAAGAGAAGATTCCATCTTAGACTTAAACTGCACACCTTCATTACATAGATAACATCTAATTCCCAGAAGGACAGCAATGTCCCCAGAAGAAAGTACAAGGTAAAAATAGGTGCTAAGACCAATCACAGAAAGGCCTCGTGCCTGAGGCAACCTGTGTTGCTCTATTAAAGGGGAAATTATCAAGTAACATTAATTAAAAAGAAGGCTCTTTTTTCATGGTCTCATGTGAGAGGAAAGTGTGTAGTGATTTACTTTTTTTTTTCAACTTTTATTAGATATTTTCTTCATTTACATTTCAAGTGTTATCCAGAAAGTTCCCTATATCCTCCCCCCTACCGGCCCTGCTCCCCTACCCATCCGCTCCCACTTCTTGGCCCTGGCGTTCCCCTGTATTGGGGCATATAAAGTCTGCATGACCAAGGGGCCTCTCTTCCCACTGATGGACAAATAGGCCATCCTCTACTATATATGCAGCTAGAGACACGAGCCCAGGGGGTACTAGTTAGTTCATGGTTATTCTTCCACCTAGAGGGTTGAAGACCCTTTCAGCTCCTTGGGTACTTTCTCTAGCTCCTTCTTCCTTGGGAATCCTGTGTTCCATCTAATAGCTGACTATGAGCTTCCACGTCCATGTTTGCCAGGCATTGGTATATTTTCCCCCGAGACAGCTATATCTGGGCCCTTACAGCACCATCTTGCTGGCATATGCTATAGTGTCTATGTTTGGTGGCTGATTGTGGGATGGATCCCTGGCAGCCGCAGTCATTGGGTCCATCCTTTGGAATCAGCTTCACACATGATCTCTTTAACCCTTTCAATGTGTGCTTTGTTCTTAATTCTAGGAAGGGGTGACGTGTCCACATTTTGATCTTCCTTCTTATTGAGTATCATGTGTTTAGTAAATTGTATCTTGGGTAGTCTAGGTTTCTGGGCTAATATCCACATACCAGTGAGTACATGTTATGTGAGTTCTTTTGTGAATGGATTACTTCACTCAGGATGATGGCCTCCAGATCTATCCATTTGCCTAGGAATTTCATATATTTATTGTTTTTAATAGCTGAGTAGTACTCCATTGTGTAAATATACCAAATTTTTTGTATCCATTCCTCTGTTGAGGGACATCTGGGTTCTTTCCAGTTTCTGGCTATTATGAATAAGGCTGCTATGAACATAGTGGAACA